>DWLR01001595.1:0-17664 GCA_018246295.1 Papilio alexanor hazarajatica
ACAATCACTCAAAACACTGTTTCCAACGTGATAAAAATCTGCTCTCCTCTCCGAGCCGGTCTGTGTGAACGGACCCTAATGCTCTAAATAGATATAGAAAGGATGTAATTATAGCTTCGGAGTGCGTAAGCCAATGTTGAACGTGTCTGTACTATCGTCATTAATATTCATAGAGTACATTTATGTTGTGATTGGTGGTGATGTAACTGGACTTACCACCAAAATAGTTACGTACTAAATAATGGCGACATTATTTCTTTTTGTACCAGAAGGTGGCAAACGAGCTAGCGGTCATCTACGAGTAAGTGACCGCTACTCATAGACACTGCAACGAGCATTTGAGAGTTACAAATGCGTTTCCTACCTTTAAAAGAGGAGATGATAGATGTAAAAATGCACAATCCTCTTTGCCTTCCTACCCTTTCTTTACTAGAATAGGGTGGGAAGGGGAAGAGGACTGAAGTTAGGTCTCCGGCACCTCACCAGAATACTTCTACTTCACGTATGTTCTCGAGTTCCCGTAACCCATGAGTATGCGTAGATGTATGGATGTAGAAGAAGCGAGAGGTGTGCCAGGATCGTACGGAATTGAAATCCGTAATCATTGCCTACAGATCTGACGTTAATCACGTGATTGCTCTTTTATTTTTTAACATGCTTTGACGATCAAATTTCTTTTCTGTTCATTAAAAATACATGTGGTTTTTAATCAGGGTTTATTAGATTTGTTTACTAATATATTTTTAGATTAAATAATAGCCAATATAAACATTAATAAAATAGGTTATTTGTTATAAGAAAACGTAAAGAGAACAAAATAAAGGACTCACAGTAAGTTACGTCCTTCTTACATTCGGAATTAATTTACAAGACAAGCCTTGCCGGTGGCCCTTCAAATTTGTTGATACGTCCGAAGATCTTTATGCATACGACCACACAGTTAATTGAAAACTTGAAAGTTTGAACGATGGTTAAGTATTACAATAAAAATAAAATATGACGATCATTTATTTCGTGGAAACCAGTTACGTGTAATTTAGGAATATTTTGCTCTGTTGATGATTCGATTGAGGAAAATTAAAAATTTTAACTTATTGCCGGCGTCAGTAAACTTTTTCCTTAAGTTATAAACAAGATTGCAAGGCTTTTCAACACAATCGGGGTAGCCAGGTTTGACTGCACTGATAACGAGATGTCATGTGACCTGAACAAAAGTCTTAGATTTATGTCCTCGAAAGTTAGTCTTACAACGATTTCACTGGTATTAAAGTTCATATAAATTCAAGTTAAAATTATATTTGAAGAGAGTTTAGTTAGGGGTACATAGAGATAATAAATATGGTCTTAGGACATACTTTACTAACTGTTTAATTTAAAACAAAACAGACCTTCTATTAAAATGTCAAATAGCCTAGAACATTCTATAATAATTGGGCTGATAAATGCAAAAATAATGTTTCAAACCCGATTAGTATTTCTTGATATTAGCATGTTCAAACAAAGTAATTTTTAACCTTTTTTATTTTATTGTAGTATAGATTAGTTGTTCGTATCACATCAGTCAGATAAACACAAAATTTATTTAAATACTAGACAAACTTCTGAATATTTTACTATTCCGGTACGATTCATAGCGTTTGTCGAAGCCTCTATTAGGATGTCGCGAAAGTTTGTCGCATTACAACTCTGCTTGGGGGCGAATGAACTACATTAAACTGTCCATCAATTCACACGACAACGGCTCAAGTTGACGAAATTGGTACACCTTACGAGACTTGTCTGCTACTCAATCAAATAAGATATTTGCCCTCTGAAGTGATTTAGTTTTGTTTGTGACGGCGGAAGTGTTGTGATGATAATGTTTTCATGAGAAGTTTCTTTCTTTGTTTATAATATTTTGTATAAACTAGACAAGTAGGATATTTACCTGATGATAGATATTTTCGCCGCGGGTTTTTTGTAAATATCAAGATGAAGCAGGTTCCATGTTATTTTTTGATGTTAGAAGGTGACAACGAACAATCGACTTACTTGAAGTTATGTGCAGCAATCAAATAAGTTGAATATGCGTTACCAGCCTTTATGTGGGAAAGAGAAAGGGCATAGATAGGGAAAAGTGTGAGAGAAGTAGAAAAGAAATTGGGTCAATATCTCAATAATGAGACGTAATACAATTGTTAAATACCTCTTCTTTACGCCGCCACGTTATGTCCTGTTTACAATTCCCATATGTTCACAAAGCTCTTAAATGACTTTTGTATTAGATATGTATTTTTAGAAAAAAAACACTGTAAAATTTATGTTTATTATTTCGTTATTTTTATTGTTTTTTTATTCTCAAAAGTAGTTTTAAGTTCTCATTGACGTTGAATTGTATACATCGCGGTTTGCACCTGTAATTGAAGTGGCACAAACGAAGCCTATTAATTATATGTTTGCTTTAGATTTTTTCGTATCGGTTAGGAAATTCTGCTGGGGACAGATCATTCCACAAGGCGGCTGTGCGAGGCGGGAAGTTCCGCGAAAACCGCACGCTTGTGGAATACCAACCATCAAGGTGGTGCGGATGGTAACTGGAGCTCTGTCGTGTTGTGCGGTAACGAAACCCGGCGGCAGGGATTGTTCCAAACGATTCTTCCAAACACTCTTATCCATAATTTTTTTAAGGAATTAAACGCAAAGCGTACAGTTATTCATCAACATTCGCAATAATTATAACCTTAATTGGTAATCTGAACCTACTCTGTATATAATAATAGACAAATGATTAATTAAGTATCGCTTTGGGATATTTTATATATATTTATTTCGAAGTAAATTTTAATTTTGACCCGATTAAGTTTTTTTTTTTGAGAGTAAACCGTCCTCGTACTAAATTAACTCGACGCTATGATCTACTGTGAATTGTGTAATGAATGAACTCTGCAACCCTTCTCACTTTGTTTGACGTCAGATAAACGTATTAAAGTCAAAAATGTTGTCTTTCACAGTTCGAGGAAGACTGAGGTAAAACAGACCCCATTTTTTTATTTACTTCTTTACAGTATGGTCGTCACTAAACATCAAGTGAACCTCTGGCTTGTTTGCCTTCTTCTTCCACAAAAAAAAAACACCAATTATGACAGATTTAAGCACATATTATCACTCGACATATTATTATTTATTTCGAGTGTTAAGAACTATATATTGGGTCAAAAGGAAACCTGTATTTATTTATTTATTTATTTAAAAACTTTATTGCACACAAGTAAAAATGGCGTACATATAGCCTATAGGCATTCTCTACCAATCAACCACGCATTAAAAGAAGAAAAGGCGCACTAAATATAAAGGATATCCATAAACAAAATAAATTAATAGATACAAACTTCCTAAACGGATAAGTTTTCTTCCCGTTCCAGAAGTATTTCGTTACGTTTGCCAAACGGAATAAATATACGATGAAGTTGTTACGTTTCTTTATCGACATTATAAATTCACTCATCATGCTGTCGTTATAACTGCTAAAGTTGGAATAGCTCATAAATAACGCAAATCGGTACAACACTGCTCAATATATTACTCCGAGGTTGGTAGCCAACAAGAGTAGGTATCAGTGATGGAAAAAGTTTGGATATCGATAGAGATTTTATAATTTTTTGGGTATAGTCTGCGCACCTTTACTTCATATATCACTGTTTGCCTAATAATATTTGTTTTTATTAATTAATTTATTAATTAATAATAATTAATTTTAATATAAAAGTTAAAAGATTCTAATATGATAAATGTTATAATAGAAGAATAAATATGACCCAATATTAAAAATTCAAGAAATCACAATAGAGAGTATCAAATGTTTCCTTTATTGAAGTCGTTATTTATTTTCGCGTTTAAAATTTTGTCTTACTTCATTCATTACTCAATGTCAAAAGCGCTTTATTAACATACTAATCTGTTTACCCATCGAACCAATTTCGGTTTATTTTAATTAAAAATAAACAGATATCTTAATATTAACATGAGTGGCGGATTTACCAAAAGGCTGAGTAGGCGTGAGCCTAGGGCGGCAGATTTTATGGTGCGGCAAATTTTGCCCAATTTTTTTTTGTTTTACAGAAATATAAAAGAAATAAATACCTAAATGTTATTAGATTTCACCATTTAACTTAACCTGTCAAAGTGGAGAATTTGACGTTTGTCAATCTGCTACTTCTTTTTTTATACTACGTATTTGCGTAGGTATTGTAGTTATTTGGAGTGCGGTGCGGGAACGAACGATATGATCTTCTGATCATTTTTTAGTCTTTTAATTCTATTTTTTTTACCTTCTTTTGTCCGTGTAGGGTTGTTGTGTCAAAATACAGAGGCCAGAAGGGGCGGCAAAATTTAAATGGCCTACTCACGGAAAATGTTTTAATCCGCCACTGATTAACACTAATATAAATATACATACAACATTAAACACTAACATAAACCTGTTTGTTGTTTCAGATCAATAAAGAGTGGTCAAACAAGCTGCCAAAGACAAAGCGTCAGATATAAGTGAAGCTAACAAAAATGTGAAACTAAGTATATGATCTCCCGAACTGGAAAACGCACATGATTTCTATAGCCAACTTGACGCATACTTCGACGAATAACGCATCGATACAATTCTACGACAATCGAATACAAAACGTATACACATACAAAAATGAAACGCACAACGAGACATACTCGAAGACATCGGAAAACTTATTCGGTTCGATCGATATATCGAATTCGACATTCGAACACTCGAATACATCATTCGAGATGTCGAATGACAATTTCACGGAATACGCTGAGATACCGTATTACATAAAGGCGACGTCGATGACATTTTGCATAGTGATAATGTGTTTGGGTGTGATTGGGAACGTGATGGTGCCGATAGTGATACTGAAGACGAAAGACATGAGGAATTCGACTAATATATTTCTGGTGAACCTGAGCATCGCAGATCTGATGGTGCTGCTGGTCTGCACGCCCACGGTCCTCGTGGAAGTCAACTCCAAGCCGGAAACATGGGTACTGGGGAAGGAATTGTGTAAGTATAGCTTTGAATACTTTTCTAAAGGAATAAAGATAAGTTTTTTTTTTGTAATTTTGTTGAAAACAATTGAAAACAAAAAAAAACAAAAAAATCACAGTGGTAGAGTGCGCAACAATAACTATAGCATGAATGATCCGCTCAACAGGTGAAATAAAACAACCTCACAGCAGAAAGGCGTCAATATATATATATATATATATTCAATACAATGTTGCAAGATTGCATTATAATAATTTTACATTATTATGTAATTACTTGGTAAATTTATGTTAACATTTCGATACGTAATTGGGTATTTAATAAAGCAGTTATTGCTTTTGTCGTTCGGCGTGTTTCAATTAATCGCTATGGTTAGGTGATTGATTTACATTGAAATTACGTGGAGATACACGAATACAATATTATTGAATGCTTGTAATTGAGTTATGTGACATGAGACGGCTTACGTGATGGCTATTAATCAGAGACGTTAATTATTTGAAACATACTACATGTATTTAAAACGTAAACACAAAATGCAAAATACTTATTTCTATTTTGCATTTGAAATACATTTTATTAATGTATTTTGTAGTTTACTATAGTTTGTATGAGTATTTTGTACCTATTTTGTTTTCCTGCAAACCACTACAGCTACTGTCAAAATTAGAGTTTGGTAGAGTGATCTTCCTACCCTTTCCCCACTTGCGTAGGGTCGGCACAGTATGTACTATACTTCCATATATCTTGGACTTTAATCGAAACGTATATACATAAACATACCTATCATAACATATATATACACAACCTAACAAGCTAGAATATAAACATAAAAAATTATAAAGAATATATAATCGGATAAAGGCAAAGGAATGAATTTATTTAAGGAATAAGGAACATAAAAAATATTAAGTCAGTAAGTTATTATATATTAGTGATATTTATACGTATTATTGGAGAAATTTGTTTTTAATAGATGCAATTTAGTATTTTGTCCTCAAAATTAAAAAAAAACACATAAGAAACGAATAGATCGAATTAATTAATTTAGCATGTGTTCAAATTTAACACCTGCTTTCGATATTTGATACTTAACGAATGAATTTGGTAGAATGATTGCATTTATGTTATGTAATGACAATAAAAACTTTTTGACACATGCTATCTATTATCGAAATTAAGGTATAATTTTAGGTATATCTTCAAAGCCAAAGTCCAAAGACAATCGAAATTAAATGGGATCAACTTGTGCATATCCAATTTCCAATAACGGAAACATTTTTAAAATCGTTCGAAATGACGAGCTTCAACTGTAACCTTCTTTTTTGAAGTCAATACATCTATTTTTATTTCATTAAGTGGCCAGTATCAAAATCAAAATCCTTTAGATATAACAAATAAAACATCGCTGAAACAAAACTGTTTCAGCGGCAAGATGTTTTCGCCTTTCGGACAAAATAATTGACAGTCCAGTGCCTTTCTATCTCAACGCCATAAATCAGTTGCCAAAAAACGTCTATTTGGAAGAAAAAAAAAATTGTTCGACGATAGATAAATAGAAATACGGGCAGAATTTATTGTTAGGATAAATTGAAGGTTGTTTTAAATATATCTTTCAGGTGAAATTTTGTGACCTTTAATTCAATTACGTAACCTTTATTTGGAAAAACGACAAATACATACATACTCATTCATAACGACGCAATTATAAACAAAAATAAATTTTAAATGATTAACGCTTGGAAATTTTATAGTTCTTAAGAACTATAACGTACATTTCAAATCATAAAAGACGATATTAAGACTACCCGTAAGCGAGTACAATATATGCATATACCTTGTTCCAAATCAAAGTCTAAACGCTGTTAACAAATAAACGTCACTCACTGTATTCCTCTGGTGTTGCAGATGTTCATGGGTCGCGGTGATCGCTCTTTTGGGCGACTCGTTGCTCGTTTGCCCCTTCTATGAAAAAAAAAACATAGAAGGCGGCCATGACGCTATTTTATATTTTCATCGGAAACGTTGTAATTTTGTATAAATTGTAAAATAAATTGAAGTGAAACATGGATAGCAAATGTTGTACGGTTGTGTATGTGAAAAAGTTGGTTTCTGCAAATATTTTGAAATGCACGCATTGCAGCGTAAAATGCCCTTTGTATACAAAGTTTTGGTCGTGATTCGAAACAGCGTATAGACGTACGGATATAGAAGCGTTAGAGGTGGACTAAGACCGAGCCAAATGGATATCAGAATCTAATATCTGCTTACTCATCTGTGTTACGGACATGAGTGATACGAGATCATGTGCAAAAATTCTGAACCGTCATAAGCACCATCCTATAGTAAAAAAAATACCGATTTAACTTTATTCATTTAATTAAAGATTTTTGGTTTATAATATGCAATACATTTGCAGTACAATAAGATTGGTAGAGTGGGAAACAACATCTGCTGCACGAATGGCCCGCTCGACTGGTGAAATACCACGACCTCACAGAAGCTTTTTGCATTTCGCCTGATGAGTGAAGTACCGGAGTCCCAATTTTAAGTCCTCTTCCTCTACCTACTATAATGAAAGGATGGGAAGGGAAGTGGATTCCCGAAGATTGTTGGCGTCACGCGACCGGCCGTAATAACTATAGCTAAAATCAATTATGGTATAGACTACAGTAGAGTCCAGAACATATGGAAGTGTAGTACGTGCTGTACCGACCCCACGTAAGTGGGAAAAGGGCAGGAAGGACTTTTAATTGTTCTCTCAAAACTCTGCTAAGTTTTTCACACCTTGTATGCTAAAAAGCCATCAAAGTTCAGACACATAAAACTTTATTACATCGTTTGTATTAACATGTTTTACTGACGTCCAAATATGACACAATTATTCCGTGACTAAGAGCTATATCGCTTTGATGGTCAACTGAAATTGTTTAAGAGAATATTATCACACTAATGGTGATTGCTGTAAATGGCGAGTCTGTTCATTTGATTATGTCTTTAACCGAACTGGTATTGGTCGATACAGCGTTTCACGTATTAGAAAATCTGAGAAAAGTAAAATTTAAATTCAATAAAAAAATTCTACTACAGATCTTTCTTTCTTATAAACAGGAACAAGAAGATTTTATATCGTTAAATATATAAATACAACCAGAACATTTCGATGGCATAAGAACACTAAGCCTCATAATGCTGAGAAGTAATATAAAAATTCGAACTTCGTAAAATGGTCATCAAATGCACATTCGCAGAAAGTATTTTAAAAAAATCCTTTAGTACAATCAACAGTAAAGTCCTCAGGCATTTGTTACAACAATACATTCAATATACTTCCTTATTGGTAAGCAATAAAGAATGAAATCGCATCTGCAAACACAACAGTAAAACAAAACATCTAGAAGTATTGTACAATCGTGAGGAAAAATTCACCGAACGTTTACTTTATTGCACTTAATTAGGACGAGCTGTGGTTCCGACTGCAGTTTTACGACCGAACCCATATAAAGGAATTTGAACTTAGTTGCATCTGAATAAGGTCGTTGTCGAGTGCAGGCGTTTCTGGTGTTGGCGTAGGTCGTTTAATACAATGGCGGCATGTGCCACCAACGGACACTAATAAAGGCTCGGGTACACTGCTAGCGTTTATTGCAAAAAAGATTAGTAAGGATAAAAACTGAAATGGCTATTTTTAATTAAAATCAGTTATCACTATTAACCAAGTATATAAATCGTCAGACGAATGTAGTAATTTAAACAAATGGCAGGCCTTCCAGTTTACTCTTAAATAGTTTTAGGCGAAGCACCTTCTGTGCTCTGCCACCTTAGGCTAGGTATAGCAATACCTCAAGAACGCAAACAGTAACACACGAGCAAAACAAAATCATCCCTACCTAATACTACATTTTATAAACTGGAAGAGATATTTGTAAATACCATTATTTCTACACTATGATTTTTAGTAATGAATATGTTCATGCATATCATATTACTTGGGAAATCAGGTTACCGAGGTAAAATCCACTAAGGCGAACTTTAATTTTGCATCCAAACTAAACACGCTTAAAAACATTTTCGTGGACAATAAATTATTCGTAATTATCTCGAACACTTCGCCCGCATTCGGAACCAACCTCAACACGTCCGAGTTTGTCATCGTTTATCGTTAGTTTAGTGCCAAAACAATTGATATCTAAAACGCCTCACAGATGTTTCGTGCCGTAAAACTGTCTCGCGCTAATGTATAGCATGAGCTAAAATTAAAACGTCTTGCCAAAATTATTTGCAAACAATTTAATTAATGTTGTTTATGTCTGCACTTAATGGTTACCAAATGGATGATATATCTATTAACCTTCTATGAACTGTCTCCCGTTTTGACACCCACGCTTTTTTTTTTCTTTAAAAACCAGTTTACATAAAGGGTTACTTCTGGATTTCCAAAAATCCACAAACCATCTTCCTATTTCCTATTCTTTCATTTTCCTAATTTTGTTTGCAACACATCTGCAATAGTTTTGTAATCCATTCGTAACATGAATATTCTCGATCACCTTTATATTGGAATTCTAAAAGAGCTTTGAGTATCAGGAGCAGTCCAAGTGGAGATCTTTCAGCGGCCTTTGAGTCTGATTACTCTTTAGAGGTTCGGGCTCAAAGCTTGGCCACCTCCCAATCCGGTTATATATTAAATAAAGTAACGGTCCAAGCCGAGACTTCCGAAGATCCCTTTAGCTTAGTTACTCCTAAGAGGTTTAGGCTACCTCTGCGCTCTGCCAACAAACTGGAGATTCCTCTATAAGGTATAAATAGTGGATAGCAGTCATGTAAAATAATTCTTTTGGTTTTTGTCGATGTTTATGTGAAGTGGTCATAACAACATTATGTATACTTAATTTTAATTATCGAAAAGTCGGGAACATTTGTAGATTTGATAAAATCTTTTAAATTAATTTTATTCATTAACGGAATTTGCTTTTAACATATTTCTATAAGATTCGTTCCATATGGAACAATTAATAAGTTCTTTAAATTTTTAATTATCGAAACCTACAGTTTTAAATGTTAAATGAAAGTATTCATAATGGTAATTGAAAATTTTTAATTTAAGAATATCTGAACGTCCATCGTTAGCAACATCGTAAAGTTTGTGACATATTGTAACGATATTTTTTTCAATATCAAACCTTTCAGATTTCGTATTCATTGTGCAGACAATTTAGAGGCAAGCGATTTTGATCTTTTATGAGCATAATTTTACAAACAGACGACTGTTATTCGTACGAAGCGAAAATGTTTTCAAACGAATATTTGGGCGGTCAGAAAATTATATTGGACGGTACAAAGCCAGCGTTGCATTTAATTGAGTTTAAACATTACCATTTTGTTTGGAAAGAGAATTTAAAGGCCTAATGACTAGTAAAAAGACGGTCGAATCGGTTCATGAATATTCACGATTAAAATTTATAACATGGCAGCGTTGATGCGGGTTGTGTTACTGTCTCTGTTCAGACTGAGTTGCGGTTTAATGGGCCGTAATGTGCGAGACGCAGCGGGCTGAGAATGTCGGCGAGGCAATTCATTGGCAGTTTTGGCGCACAACAGTTTATATAATTGTTGTAATTGTTTGGCATTTGAATTCGAATGAATTAAGAATGTTTATTCGAGTAGAGATGTCATTGTTGTTAAAGACAACTTTTCATCGAGATAGATGGCTGGAATAGCGTGCTTCTACAGAAGCTCATGGATCATTCTTTTCTATCGCATACAGCCGATATCGGGCTTATAATGTTGATCTCTTTCATTAAAATTTATAATTGCGTTACCAAAGATGAGGAGCTAGGGAAATGCAGAAACATGGTATATGTTTCTACATTTCCCTACTACTGCTTCGCGCCTGTTTTCTGTGAGGTCCTGTTCCCTCCCCAATCAAACCGACTCATTCGTGCCACTGCTGTTGCTGACTCTACCACTATTAAATTGGTTCAAGCATGTTGAAAGAATGAATGAGTGAGTAGGAAGAGCTGGTAGGGGTCGCTCCAGAAAAACTTATATCGATCATATTAGTGATATTCTGAAGAAACGCAAACGAAATCTAAGGAGCAGCCGTAATGCGTAGATGCATGGATGTAGAAGAAACGAATAGGATATACCAGGATAGTCCCAAAAGGACGGGCTTGAGTGTCATATTATGTAAATCTTCAACAATTTCTCAGGTTTAGCAGTACCGTTCGTAGAGCTGACGGTCGCCCACGCATCTGTGCTCACGATCCTGGCCATCAGCTTCGAGCGGTACTATGCAATCTGTGAACCTTTGCGCGCCGGCTACGTTTGCACCAAGACTAGAGCAACGCTCATCTGTGCGCTCGCTTGGTTCTTCGCCGCTCTCTTCACCAGGTATATATAAACTATATAGTTTATTCTTGATACTATCTGTTAATTCGCTATCATGATTTTTTTTCTTCATCTGTAGTTTCATACTTAGCTTAATTTTGTAGTTTATACTATTGTCAATATCATTTAGTGTTGATATACGTCTATTGTTAAGTAAATGCTTTCGAGGTTTGACCAAGGACCAGTCCATCTTGTAACTTACCGACGCTGCGTCATTGTACACGTGGCCGCCATTCTTGTTAGTTTTAATTTAATACAATGCCTGCTCGGTGTATTATCATTTAAGTGTATGTTTGGCAGTTCTAAATATTTAATTTAATTATAATTTAATTTAATTTATTTTTAATTAATATGGCTTAATTTATTAGTACATTTTTCCCAGACATGTTCTTGCAAATAAATCGTTCACAGCTTATTAATGCTTCAGCCAAATGCCAGTTTACATCTGGAAATTTGTCTGTATTTCAGAAGCTGCATTCAATTAAAATCAATCTCTTGTTAAGTTCTTGCTAATTCAAACTATAGTGTGTTAATTAATCTAATTTTAACCAGTTAGATGTATCTAATATTAAATTAAGTACTAGAAAAAGGGTCTAGTACGCATCTTTTTATTGTTAACTGTATAATTGAGTAACATTTTACAAATTTACAGTTTAGAAAGCGCAACAAATAATTATTTTCCACTCTCCCCCACATCTGTAAAATCCATGAACTAACAATTCCCATTTGTGAGCAATAAATTCCTCCGGCGGAATTGGGGAAATTCCTGTAGTAGAGTTCAAATTGTAGGCGAAAGTTTGTAAGCTAACTTAACAACTAAGTTAGACCTTGGATAAGTTCACTGCCTTATTTATTTGTACTTCATAGTTGATGTGTTCCAAATAAGTGACGTACGTGATTGGGAATCGAGGCTCAGATTTATATACATGTTAGAAATATACCTTCTAATATTATGGATAAATATAACATATAACAAATGCTCAGCTACAATAAGATCTTAATCCGTTGACGTCATAGCGGCCTGGTATAAAAAAAGCGTCATATTCTCTAGTGAAAAATTTTAATACAGTCGAAGGCTAGTACTTCGCTTAAATTAATGGCCACTGCTTTTATAATCTGCTTAAAATTTTTTGTAGTTTTTTTAAACCTATGAATAAGGTTATTATTGTCTATATTTATAATCTATTATTAGTGTAATTTATTTCAAAATTAATGACGATAGGCGATCTATAAATTATTTTCATCTTCACTTTCTACCAATAAAATAATCCAAGTCGTTGTAATCATACGACTAGACGTTATTTGTTCTACAAAATAAAGTCCAACTTCTTATATTCTATTATAAACTTTACAGCTTAGAGAATTGTGATTATTATCGTTTGTTATTTATAGTGTCAGCAGAAATCATACAGAGAACTCTAATCATAAGATAATCAGTAGAATTTATAGGAGCTATAATTCTTATAACAAATTCTGCTGTTATGTTTTCTTCTAGTGGCTTATTTTTATTGCTCGTATTGCAAACATGATGTTTTATAATTTATGTTCAAAGTTTCGAATAGCAAAAATTGTATTTATTTATACTTTACTAGGCTCAGTGGGTTTTTTATGATTTTATAACTGAAATAGGTTGTATGTTATCTTGGAATGTTCTATATTGCATTGGCATATAAATATTTTTAGGATTTTGATCCTAAAAATTTTTGCGTATTCTACGTATTTTCTAATTTTTTTTACGTTTTAGCTTTATAGTATATTTATTTATTCAGTTAATAAGACTGATAATCAAATCAAAAAATACAAGTTGCGAAAATTTCCGTTCGACCTTTTTTAATAATAATAATAAAAAATCAGTATCATTATATTCATCTTTGATAACAAATAGAAAGGGGAAAACATTTCCGCGAATATTATATTGCGTTTGAGAGTTACTTACAAATCCTCCACAACTCCAATAAATTTAAAGATGAGAGCTTTGCTCTTACAGCTTTCAATAAGCTCTTCACAATTGAATCAAAAAGTCCGTATTAAAAAGATGGACGGCTACCATTTGTGATTCGAGGACAGTGGGGTAATTTGCTCTAGCAATATTAGTTTCTTTTAGTCCTCTTCCCCTTATTAGAAAAGGGAAGGGTACGATGATTTGACGATTTTTCTGTCTATCCCCTCCTCTGTCTATTATAGGTAGGCACGCATCTGCAACTCACAAATGCTTGTTGCACATGTCTATGGGTAGCGGACACTTAGGAACGAAGAACGAAGAAGCTGTCAGCTTCTTCGTTTGTCACCTTCTCGTATAAAAAACGCAACTACTTCAGCAACGTATTATTAGTATAATATTTGATATAAAAATGAAACTGTACCTTAAATTTCTGTCGTGTTTTGATTGATTTGATTGCATTTTAGTTTGAATATCGTCAATATCTAACTGAACGTTCATAGTACACTGTAGTGTTTCTAAGGGGCATTAATTTATATAGGAGGACAGGAAAACAGGAGGAAGGTTCACATAAGTTTAAAAACTTAAATTTTTTATTCTTAACTTTTCAAAACCGCTAAATCATTGTCAGCAACGTTACTTTTAAACTATTATTCCGAATTAAATAGTGAAAAAGACAAATTTAAACTTTAAAACAACTAACTACTAAAACACTAAATAACTATATGAATAAATAAATAAATAAATAAGAGATTTTCTTATTTAAGCAACGATTTAAGATGCTGATTACATAAAAAAAATGGTTACCAATTTTAGTTTATTTATAGATTCTTTAGGCAGCAATCGTTACCATGTCTTCTAATTGATTTACTTAGCGACGGAAACCCACACTTGGCTCCGAACCAAGCACGCCCTTAATGTTTACCAACGAATTGCCAATAAAACGAATTATCCACAAAAATGGGCCAACAATCGTTTCATACAGTTCAGTGAATCTGCGAATCGCGCTATAAATTTGATTGGTATCGTTAGACAAAGTTACTGCCGAATGTTGCTTCAAATAAATATTTACACATACATATATTAGACTACCGGTTTGGATGTTTAGCCTGGAGGTTCTTAATTCAACATCGTAATAAAAAACATGTCACGTTTTGCTAAAGATTTTTTCGAATTTTAGCCCTCTTCCCCTATTCATCTTATTCTAATAAGAAAAAGCTTTTTAACAGTGGTAGAGTCCGCAGCAACATCTGTTGCATGAATGGCCCGCTCAACCGGTGAAATATCACGACCTCACAGAAGACAAGCATGAAGTAGGAGTTTTCTGCGTTTCGTCTGAAGAGTGTGGTGCCGGAGGCCTAATTTTAGTCCTCTTCCCCTTCTCATCATTTTCTAATAAGGATAAGGTAGGAAGGTAAAGAGGATTTGACTGGAAAGTGGATGGATAGGAAAAGGAAATATCAATTTTTCTGCCTATTGCCTCCTCCTGTCTATTATAGATAGGCAACGCATCTGCAACAAGCATTTGCGAGTTGCAGGAGGAGTTTGTTTATGGGTAGCGGCCACTTAGGTGACTGCATGCTGGCTTGCGACCTTGATAAAAAAATATATAAATTTGATGTCAGTTTTGATTTTGTTGAAAAATTTAAAAGATTATTATTTATAATTAATAAGAATACTGCTAAATGGAAATTCGTAATTTTTGCCAACTGTTTTGCTTTGGTGAATTAACTTTTACCATCCGTTCATTAGTTTATGAGCTTGTCCGTTTTCCCTCTCTGTACCATTAGTTTAGACTTTTAGTAACCCATCTAAAATATACGCTAAGGACATACATTATGTTATTGTAAAACAATTCCTAAGTAGATCTTAGTTTATTGAAGCGACGCCGTGGTTAAGTAATATATGGCTTCAGAGGCAACATGTCCGCCAATGCCGGCCATATTGCTTTCTTCGTATGTCCTTAGAAACGCAATAGCTCCGTAATAGATGGAGGGTGAAATTTTTATTAAATTCCTTTGTATTCATTTTGTTGGTAGAGTTCTGGTTACAAAGCGTACAAATTTTCCCTTAAATATTCTAAATTTTATTTATGAATATGTTTGAGTTATATGCTATAGATATCTAAACGGGAAAAATATCTTCAGATAGAAAATTAGTTATTTCGACAGAATACAGTCTCAATTTACACGCTTAGTATTGCTTTTTGCCTGGCTGACAGGTGGGTAACATTTAATATATACATACGAAGTATGTATATCCGTTCCATGATTATCTCCCGTAGTCTAAACCGCTTAACCAATTTTTGAAGAACGCGGCGTCATTCGATTGGTTCTTTAAGCATAATAATTATGATGATGGTCATATTACAGTCAATCTGGGTTTTTGATTTTCTAAATTAATTATTACTTGTTTATGGAAGTATGAGGCAAGCCGGCGTTTTATTTGATATTTGATCATTGCTGTCTATCACCATCCGCATGAGTACGTTAGTGTAGAACAAATGATATGTTATTTGTATTTTTTTGTGAAAGAAGGAGATAGCGAATGAGAAAAAGGGAGAGTAACAGATTGATAGGAGACGGGGCAGCTATTAAAATTTTATTGGATAAACAAACAAACTTGTCCTCTTAACTTCACCCGCTTTTAAATATTTTAACGACAAACGATAATTTATGCCCGGCCTAAGGACAAAATGAATTCTACTACTATACCGATTTATTATCAAATTTCGCTTAGTATTTCAGGCGAGAAATATGAACTGACAGATTTGGTATACAGTTATATACTATCAATTATGATTTTTTTTATACATTGTCTATAATCAAAAATACCCAAGTGCTTCACTAAACAAATATACTTCTACCGAACTCATAACCCTTTAAGAGACAAGGTTCGTACAATTTTTGACAAATTATATGCTACATAACAGCTAATATTGTATATACTTTGCTTTTAATGTTATTTAATTGTATACTATAGAACTTTTCTAAGTCTAAAATCCATCAAAAGTTGTGGCGGCAACGTAATCAGATAAATTTTTACATAGTCACAGACTCTGTTGTAAAATAATAAAATAGGATATACGCAGGTATTTTTACACTTGCACACTGTAGAAAATAGGAACCATAGAGGTCGATAAACGTAAATAGTATAGATGAAAAGAAATGAGCCGGGGCTTCGGTAACTTCATTTGTCTCAGCGTAATTTTTTATGCTTGTATTCTATGATTTATATCTACATGTATACAGGTGCCCGGAAATAATGTACATATACAATGAAAGACCACTGATTGCCTGTCCTAGCATCCTGTTTTTAGATGACGGTTTTTCCGGCAAAGAGATATAGTTTTTTGTGTAAACGCGTATTTAAAAAAAAATGTAAAATCCATTGAATACGTTGTTGAAAAAAATTTTATCATCTCTGAAGCCCTCTAGCACCTACGCTAAGCAACTTTGGATTTAGGTAACTTGGGTTAGATCATCATATTTTTAGAAAGGCAATCGGTATTCTTGCGTTCTATACGCATTTTCACATATCGAGTTAGCAAGTCCTGTATGACTTAAAATAATCATATTATAGCGTATATGTATGATATAGATGTTATCTAATCTCTCTTGGATTTAAAGGATTAATTTTTTCCCCAAATTGTTGAGTTCTAGCTATCTTTTCTTCTTATTATAACAGTCTCTGTGATGTGACAACAACTTGTAAAGGTAAATTGTTACAATTTTATACAACACAACTTTAGGATGTTTTTTAGACTTAGTCTATCGCACAGCTCTGTTTCAACACACCCTCTATAAATCTCGACGTGAAAATAAATTTAATGTAAATCTTTGTTACCCTTAATATCTCTTAGATATCTATTTTCTACTTTACTTACTTTCGAAATAATTTCTTTGCAAATTTAGTGAATAGAATTAAAGGAGGAAATGCATTTACGATAGAAGCAAGATAGTGATTAAATTAATTGTATTGTTATTTAAAGCGTATTAAACATCAATTCCACCGTCGACCGGTGAAATACCACGACCTCACAGAAGACAGGCGTGAAGTAGAAGTTCTTTGCGTTTCGTTTGACGAGTGAGGTGCCGGAGGCCTAATTTTAGTGTTCTTCCTCGTCATCCCACCCGTTCCTTATTAGAAAAGGGTGGGAAGGGAAAGGGGATTCGACAGGGAGGGGGATGGATAGGAGACGGAATTATACATTTTTCTGTCTATCCTCTGTCTATTAAAGGTAGGCAACGCATCTGCAACTCGCAAATGCTTGTTGCAGATGTCTATGGGTAGCGGTCAC
>DWLR01001596.1:0-17663 GCA_018246295.1 Papilio alexanor hazarajatica
TGCCGCTGGGTTTCGTTACCGCACAACACGACAGAGCTCCAACTACCATCCGCACCACCTTGATGGTTGGCATTCCAAAACCGTGCGGTTTTCGCGGAACTTCCTGCCTCGCACAGCCGCGTTGTTGAATGATCTGTCCCCAGCGGTATTTCCAAACCGATACGACTTAGGGGCCTTCAAGCAGAGAGTACTTCCTCCTTACGGCCGGCAACGCATCTGCAGTTCCTCTGGTGTTGCGGATGTCCATGGGTTCACTTAATGTTAGGCGACCCGCTGCTTGTTTGCCTCCCTTATTCTATAAAAAAAATCTATACACTGTTCCATCCAAAGTGATAACTTCTGTGTTGTCCAGATTCCAGGAGTTGATTGCATCAATTCAGCTCTTCTTGGCATGTTTTAAAAGACGATAAATATCAATTATCAGAGGGTACGTATGTGTAAGCTGTTCCAAATCAAGAACTTTGTAAAGGCAACATCCAATCTTTTACGCTAAAATAAATGCCAATTAAAAATTTTCCAATAGCTTTATTACATTAGCTATCCATATAATATTATTTCACTTAACTGTATCCCGCTTTTTCCACAAAGTTACAACATTTTCGATGTTTCTAGTAAAAACGTTTGTCTACAATATTTACGAGGATCAACGTACAGATACGTCACACAGTCTTTCATAAATAAATAAAACTACAATTTCCAATAAAACAAATTGTAAAACAATACAGTATGCTTAGATTCCAGAATTTTCTAAACGGGTTTAGGACAATGCCTTCCCGTTAAACATGATATTTGCATTTATAAAATCTGTATTTTTTATCATATTAAGTTGCGTTACTAAATATTAATATACATTTAAAATCGATCAACATGTATACCATAAATCAATCTTTTAATTAAAAAGAAACAGGTTCCAAAGTTTAAATCTTTCAATCATCCTCGTAAAAAGTTTGGATTGAAAAAACTACAAAAACATATAAAAAATGCATTCCCTACATTCAAAAAATATCACATATTAAACTGTTTATTTGTTAAGCTATAACGACTCAAAATATCATGTAACTTTGCACGCGATGTCAAAAGTAGAGAAAAGGATATAGAAGTGATAGAAATATAGAGACCTGGACTTGGAAATAGAAATTGATACATTGTCACACAACAGACAATTACACAATTAATCAATTAACGAAAAATATCGTTCGAAGAAAATAAGAAATTAATGTTGGCGAAGCCGAAGTGTATTGATATTACGGGTACATATTGAAGCTGTCACAATGAGTATTTTTAAATTGTTAAGGCCACATTGATTAACTGCGCGTGCGTTGGACGAGTGTGTTTAATGTCTTATCTAACACGTAAACGTACTGAAGCGATAGCGGAGCAAAACTGAATTTCATTGATACATGTCAATAAAGGCAATGTACGCGTATTGCTTATTTTATCAACTCTTTCAAATCTAAATACTCATTCCCAACCGACCGTCACACTTCGTCCTCCATCATCACTAGCACCAACGCGCGGGCGGCGTGATGCAGCGAGTCGGATGTATCTTTTTTGCTAACAAATTTATCTCTTCGCTCACTCAGTCGTGGATAGCACGATGTTTACTAGTCGTCAACGTGTGGACGGACTTAGGACGCCGCTATCAACTTAATAGCACCTAGAGGAAATTTTATTACAAACTCAATAAATATATACTTCTTAGATACGTTACCAAAGCATAATGTGCTTATAGAAGTTACTCAAAATAGATCATTCATTCATTCATTATCATTCATCTGTCCAGTTCCCAGTTAAAGTGGGGTTGGCACAACGCGTTCTTTGCGTGTTCCCATCAATCATTGTATCACAAAATACATACAAGTAAATATTTTACTATTCGTGAAAAATATAATAAGATAGGTCTTATTAATATAAGATAGGTGACTTAGGAGTCAGATGACGTCACAGCAGCGCTAATAAACACGATATTATTATAGTTGCATGCTCGCTGTAGAAACGAAGCGCATGCAGGGAGAGACATGTGAGTCTCATGTTATCGTACACGTTTATTATAATTTTTCAACACCAACAGTTTGACAAATGTGATACATATAGCCATTATAACAATAATATTTCTTAATATTAAAAAAAACACATCCATTAAAGAGCAAACGATGAAAAAACATTTCTTGTTATATACTATACTATTCTTATATATCATATTTTTTGTCCTTTAGTGAGACCTAAATAACATTCTAGATGCTGCAAAAAATCGTCAAAAAATTAAAGTGAAACGCCCTTATCTGAATACATTAGTAAACGAGCCTAACACGGCGGGTTGGTGTTGTCGCGCAAAACGCTCAAAGTAAATGCGGCCTTGTGACAGTATGTCTATGTCACCGACCAGTTGTGAAAATCTTCAGTTTACGCGGTTCCATTTTGTCAGCAAATTATGAACTGAACGGATCATTCTCAATTCGACGTGTCATTTTTCGACAATTTATAAACTGGCGAATTGAAATAATCAAATTAGGTTGGACATGAAGTTTTATATAAATAATCTTACGAAATGGTTTAAAACGAACGGTTTGTTTGATACGTCAAAATATCAATAATTCGTTTATTTCACTTTTAGTGAGATTATAAACCGATGAAGTTTACAATCTGTTGTCGACATCTATAGTACAGTAGCATAAACAAAAGCAAATTGACACAAAACAAACTATTCAGTGCGCGAATGATACTGATCGTGAATTGACTCGTCTCTTTTAATATATATATTTTATACTACTAATATGGTATATTAAAGTGTTAATTATTTAAATCAGTATTACCATTGAAATGAAGAAGTTGCATGCATTTTTTTCGGAAGGAAGTAAATTTAATCAGATATTATGTGCAATTTTAAGTGAGTACTTTTTAGTTTTACTTTTAAACTGCCAAATGTTAACTAGTTCTATAATTATATTGATATGTTTTTCTTTAAAGACATATAACCTCAGAATAATTTCAGGGTTTTTTGGAAGGACATATAAGTCTAGAAATACATTTTTTAGCACGCAATAATGATAATAAATATGCAAAGGACAGTTTAGGCCACTGTTTAGTTTTATAAAACCATTTTCATGGAACAGAGATATTAGTTCAGGGAGTACGAGATATGATTAAAGCGGTTACTCCTATAATCTTATGAAAGAGAAAACACTGGCAGCTACTAAGGTCAGAAATATAGTGTACAATATAAAATAAAAACGGAAATGTTGGGAACCTGCCAGACAATTAAAACATTATTTGTTCGTAAAAGCCAATACAAATAAATCTCTACTTACTAATAAACGTTACGTCTCTTTATTAAAATCTGTAGTTTCAATTGGTAGATTCTAAATGCCGTCCTCCATTTAATAAGTGTGTAGACTATTGAAGACTTTCTTGTCCACAAATGGTCTCAGTTGTCTGTATTTAATGAATAGGGTAATACAAAATGTCCCCAATAAATAGGTTGGATATTTTCATTACGTTGATATAAACAGATATCCAATAGAATTAGATTTCCTATATTCCCAGTATTGATCTGATTAGTATCTTAACTGGTTTGTAAGAAAATATTAGTATATATATCTATGAAATACAAAAATTACCAACATAACATTTAAACGTGTTCATAAAAAAGTTGTTAATGTTTATTGTTTGTTTTGAAAGGAAGATTAACACGACGATGATGAAAATATTATACTTTTCTCTCAAATTCAAGGTTTTTTTTTTAAATCTTTTTCTAGGTCTACATTTATCATTACATTTAATGTGCATAACTAAGTTTCTTAGTTTTTTGAAGAATTCTAAAGTTATGTCTATTGCATTTAATATTTCATCTATTCCATATAAACATCGTGATAAATTAGCACTTAAATAGAAATTAACGACTTAATTTCGAACAGATTTATTGTTTTATTGCCTTTCGTAACGCCGGTAGTAGCAAAGTTTAAATAACAATTATTATTATTATATTTTATTTAGCTTAAGCTGTGAGATAACGTAGACAATGAGAATGTAAGTCCATTATTCTATTTATTTACGTTCGTCCATTTCGTCCATTATTTTATTTATTTACGTACAACGCACTAAACTTTTCTTCTTATATTAATTTTTTATTTAAGTATTAAGATTCTATTAATCTTTTATTAAAGATCTACCAGATGTTGGTAGTCTAGCCGGTTTGATGGTTTAAATGACGTCTCCTGATCGCGTTATTCAAACAAGTTGACATTAATCCAATGTTCTTTTATATATAATTATGCATAAATTAAAATTTTGTTAGAAAATTCATTTAAACAAGTTTTTTTAGACGTAGGACTTTAGAGGTCAAGTTTTTGTTGCTTATGCTTACAGCATCTTGTTCGTTATAGTAAAGTTTATTAAGTTTGAAAAATTAAGATATCTGCAAATATTGCGAGAATCATTTTTTATCTAATCGAACATGTCTATGCAACAACTAAAACATTTTCCTTAAATTTTTTTAATGAAAATATTTTAGTAATTTAGTATTTAATTTTTAAATATGAATATGTTTTAAATACTTTTTGTCTCATAGGCGCATGAACATTTGAACTGAAAAAAACTGACAAAATCAACATTTCCTTTTCCTATTCCTCCTTCGGGCTCAATGGATTTGTAATGAGACGTACCGTAAATAATATAAATAAAACTAGGTGTTGCTCGCGGTTTCGAACGCGGTCATTTCTTTTTTTTTTTGTAATTTGATTCATCTTACATTAATTTCAATAATAGATAACATGTATCAAAAAGTTGTTATTGAGAACTTTTTTCTATTTCTTATCCCCAAAAAAGGAAAGAATTATACAAATTTGATATTGGTTTTGTTAAAAAAAACGTTATAAGTATATATTGCTTGCAGTCAATTTACCCGTTTTCGTGTACGGAACGAGTATCGGCTGGATGTCGCCCATGACCCTGCTGCTGCAATCGAAAGACTCGCCGAAAGGAGTGCCTTTGACTGATTCAGAAGTATGTATAGCATAATATGTACGCATCATCTGTCTCCAGCGGTATTTCCAAACGAATATAACTTGGGGTTCTCAACGACCGCACGCCCTCCTTAAATACAGCGCGTTTGCAGATCCTCTAGTGATGTGGATGTCCATGAGCGTCGATGATAATATCAATATTTACACGCGAATAGTAGTGAATTGTCGCGACTTTAAAACCTGTCATTTTTAATTCTATAATGACAACTGCACGAATGGAAAATTAGCATTGTAACAATTCACAGTTTATAGATAAACTTTTAAGATGTATTAGAGTCACGTAGTGAAATGTTGTATGAAATGTTGTATGTTGTATGAATGATACTCGATCAATGCAGTACTGCGACTTTCGCGTATGTAAAGCTTAAAACATACGAAAGAGCTGTTACTTGTAATTAATTTATTTTATTTGGCGATCTAGTCCCTCTTCCATCATTCTTTCTTCTTTTACTTACGTTTTCCTTTTTCAATAAATTAATTCCAGGAACTTACCGAATATATTTATTATTGCAGTTATTTATTGATTCTTCAATTAGAATCACTTAAATTATTTTCTCGTTTTCTTTTCAACAAGAATTTCGGTTAATAGCAAAAATGCGAAGTATTTGTAGCTAGAGCTAACCTAAACCTATAAATAAGAACATAATCTATATATTTTTAAAAAATAAAATTAATTCATTGATTGTTAAACTATACTGAATTATTATAATGATGTTAGGTTATTGCCCGACTGACAGAAGGGTAATGTTTTACGCGGGTATGTACATATGTGCGTTCCTTTGCGAACTCATGTAGCTTAAACGGCTTGAATGATTGTCTAGAGCGAGGTGTCATTCGATTCGTATGCTTCCCCGGAATGTAGTGCAGAGGGATTTTTTTTTATTAAATACTGTGTTTCTTTTATTTTTGTACAACAGGTATCATGGATGGCTGCTGCTTCGTACTTAGTGTGTATACCAGCTGATATACTGCTGGCGTACGCCGGTGATAAATTAGGAAGAAAAATATTAATACTTTTTATATCAGGAGTTAGTGCAGTGAGTATCCACCATTTGCTATTAATTAGTATCGATATCTTGGTATATCTTGATATTTTTATATAATTTAAAAATAGCCTAGCGTGATGATCGACTCATCGCTTTTGATTTAGAAGAAAAGCAAGACGTGATCAATATATTTAAGGTACATTGCATAAAAATTGATTCTCAAATAAATTCCCAAATCAGATTATTAAAAATTATATCTCGTATATTTTTTTTTTAAATAAGAAAGTGTCTCAAGTTCATTTTTTAATGATAATAAGAAAAAATATATAACACAATATAAACTAATTTATGACTAAAATAAAGAAATGGAACCAAGCTAAGGTAGTTTCCCAGTGGGACCCATATTGAAACCTTAGAGAAACCTAATATTAGAGTACATAATTAAAAGTAATGCACTCGTGCGTTGCACATTCTAGTTCATCACGCCAATTCCAGCAAAGTTTATTATTTGATGTTTTTTCAGGCAAGTTGGATTCTATTACTGGTGTCTATAGAAATATGGGCTCTGATCTTATCACGAGCATTAGTTGGCATTACGATGGCTGGGGCCTACGTAACTTGTCCCATTTATACCAAGGAAATTAGCGAAAACCACATACGCGGTGCCTTAGGGTGCTTAGTAAGTTTGTCATTATATTTTACTCGGCCCAAATAGAGGTCAGACTGTAAAGTATCAAAAACTTTAACAGAGTACCTTTAGTAAATCCCATACAATAGGTCTTTCATTTGAAATTCCATCTTAACTAAACTAATTACTAAATTAAGAACAACCAACCAACTTTTTGCCTAAAACTAAGAACATAATTTTAAGTAGTAAAAATGTACCGTTCTTTATTTTTATGAAAATGATCCGTCTTAACCGATTGTTGCATACAAACTCCATTGACGGAGAAAAATATGTTTTAATTGGGTCAATAATAACAGAATAATTCTGAACGAAAAGTTAACTAAACAAATCGTACCTCTTTTGACATATATAAAATATAAAGAATATTATACTTTTTAGGTTATATTATTTCACACGACGGGAAATCTGTTCCTGTACGTAATCGGTGATATCCTGAGCTACAGAACAATCCTGTGGGTTTGTCTGGCGCTGCCCTGCTTCCACATTGTGCTCTTCATGGTGATGCCCGAGTCTCCATCCTACTTGGTCAAGAAAGGTAACGATGAGGTAATCATTGTTTCATTTCAAATTACTCTGATATTTATTTTCTCTAAGCGTATATAATACATATATTCACCCAATGATGGAGTCTCAAAACTTTGAGGTCTTCAATTATAGAAATGTTATAGACTATTTTCTTTGCTGTTTTAAATTTAGAAATTTACAGCCGATCTATAACACGGATTATAAGACACTCTTGATGTTCATACCTTCTTCTATTTCCATATCCAAAGAACTAAACTACTAATAGGTTTACTAACTGTAAGAGAGAGAGAGGGAGAGAGAGAAGGAGAGAGAGAGAGAGAGAGAGAGAGAGAATAAGAATATGAAAGAACAGAGCAAGAATACACTCCAAAACAAAGATGCAAAGATTGCTTATCTTTTAGATAAAAGATTTTAATTACAGGAGGCAGCAAGAGTTCTCGCTTGGTTACGCTGCAGAAAAATGGGTGACACTAAGATACAAGAAGAATTAGATACCATAAAGATAGAGCAGAAGAACGACGAAGAGAGTAGCAAGTTTTTACTAAAAGCAATATGTGAGTCAGTTAATATATTAGTCCTTTTACGTAAATCATTTAAAACAAAATTACCAGTTAGTTCAACCTTCTCGAATGAATACTACAATAGTCTGACGTATACATACATATATTTATCATACATTTATATTAAATTAAACTAAATAAATATACACTCACGCCCCATAGGAGCTTCCACGAATGATACATATCTTAATTATTTTATTTAATTTAATCTAAACTTTGCTAAATGCAAACAGTTTTTAATTTTATGCATATATGTATGAATGTGGAAGTGAGAGAGGTATGCCATGCTCGCGCCAAATAGAAATTTGTAATCTCTACCAACCCTTCTAAGTTGCGGTCAGTTTTCATTAATTTATGATGTTAAAATCGTGTCTCGCAGTTTATCTTGATCGTAGCAAAATCGTGTTCAATGAAGCATCAGATAACTTACCAAGAAGGTTGTCATTTATCGACTGCATAATAAACCAAAAAGGTTTTACTCAAAAAAGTATTTGTTTTTGAGTAAAACGAGTTTCGGAAGTGGGAACGTATATTTTTGTTTATTTTGTGGTAACAATAAGTAATGTTGAATTACAGAAAAATGTTACATGGATATGCCCATTACAAAATGTGACGTAATACTTTTCGACACTTCGTTTCTTTTTAATGGGGTCTATGTAATCATAAAATTACAGAACTGATTTTAATAATTCCCTCTTAGCCTACAATATTCACAAGTAGTAGAGGCTTCATTTTACATTTTCATCCTCTAAAACTGATATTCTATGAGAAACGTATACAAGAAGACAAGATGTTCTATCCCGTACTCTGCGCGCAATTTATTATGTATTTGCCCAGCTGAGATATCATTGGATTTTTACAGTCGTGTTGTATGTTTTCTATTCGAGTATATTATTTACTATTCTAACTAAACTTAAACGCTTGTGCTAGGATATGGGTAGCGACAGGAGTCGAATGACGGCCAGGATTCAAGCCCACGACATCATGATCCATGTATTATATATCGTTGCCATTTGTACACTTTGCTCCCAAGTTCATCATTTTAGATTTTTTTAGAAATATTATTATATGTAACTTCTATGCGTCTTATTAAACCAAAACGCAAACAAACCCATGGATATTCGACGGCCGTTATTGCGATTTGCCATACATCAACGATTAGGCGACGCGCGGCCGGGTTCTCGAGGTCAACGAGTTATATTAGCTTGCGCCGAATTCTTTTATTGTCCATCAAGACTTACGAGTACGCCCACTAGAGTAGTTCAATATCAAATAATTTTTGTGGAACCCAAAGGAATAAATATAAAAAAAAAGAAGAACGAAAAAATATTTGTATGTTACTGCTAATACTTAAAATTGAAAAATAACTAATTAATTATTAAGAGAACAATAATTTTTTGATCGCTTGTATAATTTTCAGTTGATATTTTTAGATTGACATTTTAGTACAATATTGTATATTATATATAATAAAATTATAACAACGTTCTGGTTACGATGCTGAGGAATCTTGAGGAAATTTGAATTTAGATTAACATTAGAAAAACAAAATTAAAACGATAAATTTATTGTTACATCATATTACGGTGTTAATGATCTTGTCAATCAATGATTGAAAACAATTCTTAGTATCTGAAGTATATGTTCAGATATAAGTTTGCAATGATTAATGCAATATATGCAAACAAAAAATTAAAATGTTTAAATATAGGCCTCCTATAAAGAGTATAAATTGTGTCAATGAATCTCCTGTTAGAATTGTTAAACAGCGAATTGATGCAGAAAAATATGATTAGTATTTTTTAACTTTGGTTTTTATCAAAACATTTACTGAAATCTACGAGTATACGTGACCTTGATTTGCAGATTTTAACGTATCTGTGAATTGAAAATCTAGTAGGCACGATCAGTGTACGCCTTTGTTTTATTTTGACGGTACATATTAGAGCCACGTGTTTGAGACATTCATTAACTGTACGTCTACGAATTAATATAAATAATGTCTTGCGTTCCGGGTCCTCAAAAGGGTATGACAATTGACTTTTAAAAACATCCTTCTGATCTATTAGGAACACGGTGCCGTATTGCTAAGAGTTGTACAAACATATTTGACGGGGCATGCGTAAAATATTTGTTTAATACCGCAATTGAAGACTTATTAGCGATAGCAAAAAATAATAAAACCGCAAACAAGTTTTGTTTTGTTTCAAAATGGAATGTTTCAAAATGAATTTAGATAAGAAAATTTGAAAATATATCTTTTTATATTTTCAAGTTTAAGAATCTATGAAAGTGTAGTAATAAAAGTTGTAAAAGATATAGGCAAAGTGTGAAACGCCTTAGGATTATTTCAGCATTGACGTGATTGGTGACACATAAGTGATTTTATAATGAACCAACGAGCACCTTCCTCTATTAGGGATAGATATATCTATAGCACTATTGGACATGTTTTTATATTTTGTAGTTCATTTACAATACCATATATTGTTTTCAATGCAACCTTGGAGTGTTCAAAGTTAAAGTACAATAACTTTGTCTTTGCAACCATTGGATTCTGAAGCAATATATTTTATCTTTCCGAGAAATCCACATTTCACTTATTTATATGTAGGATCTGCTAGTAAAATCTCTATTTTCAATTACTTACTTTTCAGTCAAAGACGACATATTATTCCGCGCCTTCCGCATAGCTATGGTGGCAACCCTAGCTAGGGAGGTATGCGGCGCCATACCAGTCCTAAACTTTGCTGGAGAGATATTCACTTGGGCTTCTGAAGGAAAAACATTGATCCTCACACCAAACCAACAAGCTATGTTGTTGGGGCTAGTCCAAGTATTGGGCTCGGCGCTAGCCTCGAGCATTGTTGATAGAATCGGAAGAAAGGTAAATAGTAATTTTATTAACATAACTTTAGAAGTTAACAGAAGTCAGAAAGGATTAATCGATTGCTCCTGACTCCTGTAATCTAGTATAAACTACACTTCAATGAAAGAAGTGACAAATACATCATTAGATGCTCTTTATGATGTGAATATCTTTTTTAACCTTTTACTGGACAATGATTAAAACGATAAACTGGCTGCAGCGAACCAGAGTAATCATTGCAATTAATTTATTTAAAAAATAACCTTACTTTACAGTTGATTTGGTACGGGACCAAGACAATACACCTTTGTGAATGCTATCGAGGATCTTAGAACAAAGCGGGCCTTTGTTCTGAAGTCCTCGAGAGGGGGAGGCCCCCCTGAATTATATTCTAGGTTACACTTATATTGATTAAATATAAGTATGTGTAAGCTAGAATATGATCCAAACGGTGATATGGTTATAAAGTAATCTTTGTTTTCTGATGAATAGCTGCTACAATATTTAGCATCTATTCATCAGAAATTTAACAGTTATCTGGCTCGCAGGACCAGAAATGTGTCATCCTATTGCAATCCTTTCTTATCTATTTCAGACACTTCTTACGACAACTGCTTTAATATCTGGATTGAGCATGTGTTCGCTGGCGTCGTGGTTTGTAGCCAAGCAATACGGCGCATACACGCCAGGCTGGCTACCTATCGTGACCCTTTGCCTGTGCATCTTCTGCGACTCAGCAGGTCTACAGCCAGTCTCGGTCGTACTGACAGGAGAAATATTTTCATTTAAGGTAAACTTTCATTACTCCATTTTCAAATTGAAGCTTGTGCTAGGTTGGGCTCCTAATTAAAACGGTAATGTGCTGATCGTATATCTTATTATTGTAATAGAGAACGATTGAACAAGCGTTTTAGTGAGAGCCGTAATTAAAAACGTTTTAAACTTCCAAAAAGAATAACTGCGGTTAGTACAAACAGACGAAGAGAGGAAAAGATTTCTGCATTTTATGTAAACAGAATAAATAAGTGATGTTTAATAAATAGATTATAATATTATTTATATCAATAAGTTGTTATTTAATAAGTCCCATGAGAAAATATGTTAACGCATGTAACACGAACAGGGATTTTTTTCACACCCTTAATGTTATGCCATTTTCCACATCATCAATTGATCGGATTAAATTTCTCTTTTGCTTCTAGTACCGGTCGTCAGTGATGGGCCTCACCATGGGCACGGCGTCTTTTGCTGATTTCATACAGATGTTATTCTTCAAGCCGCTTGCGAACTCGATCGGTATCCACGTTTCCTTCTACTTTTTCGGAGGAATTTGCCTCTTAACGGCTCTGTACGTGGTCCTCGCAGTACCAGAGACAAAGAACAGGTCGCTGGCGGAAATTTACGAAGACCTGAGAACAAAATCTAAATCCTCGGAGGATTCGATCGAAAATAAATACGCAACTGAAGATGACATATACGTTAGTAGTTTTAGAAGTATAAATGTTACGTAACATGAAATGCCAAAAGTTTTTGTAATGTTATTTAAATAAATTTGTATTAAATTTGTTTGAAATAAAGATTGATCTGTTATAAACTTTTCTATTTGTTGGTTTTCTAAAATAATAGTTAAAATTAAATCATAACATAAAATGTTAATGAAGTCAAAGCGCAACGACCTTATAGAATACAGCTGATAAGTGTGAAGAAGAGAAGTAAGACTTGAAAGATCCCAGAAAGCTGTTTAAATGTATGTATATTTAAACCGACATAGCGCTTACGCCTATAACCCAGAGGGGTAGACAGATATTACCGATTTCTATTTGGCGCGATTCAGGCACACCCCTCTCGCTTCCACATCCTTCCATCTACGCATACATGTTTCGTAGGTTACTTGTTTGATGAGTGTACTTATAAATTACAACTTGGCGCTTGGAGCTTGTGTTAGGACAAGGCTCACGGCAATAGTCAAGTGGCATATTCGAACCAACGACCTCATGGTCAGTAGACCGTTCGCATAACAACTAGGTTATTGGTACTCCATAGATTTTTATTATAAAATCAGATTTTTATTATAAAATTCATGGATAAAATGCTACAGCGGAAATAAACCAACTTCACATTAGTTTCTTTTACATAACTGCTTATTATTTAATTTAAGTATAATAAAGACATGATTATATTCGAGCGAAACGAAAATTTGTAATCGCTGACTCCTGTTATTGAATGATATATGTGTATATATAATTGTTTAAACTTCTTCAATAATACTTAATAACATAATTTTACCTTTAAATACGAATGTTTTCCCTCATGAAACCAAGCCTATTAGTCACAAGTACCAGCCGCATTGAAGAACTTCTCCTGAAAATGGACCATGTCAGCCTTTAGGCTCCAAACCAAACTCTAGTTTGGTTTGAAGATAAATCGCAGTAAAACTAAGATGATGATTGCCGACAGGGCTAACAATAACTTGCTAAACATAACCAAAATAGGAAATTGTGACGACGACGTCATCATCATCGACAATCATACATATACCTTGGGGCTCTCATCTCAAATCAAGGAGGCTGCATAGATGAAGTTAAGAGACGCATGGCTATGAGCAGAAGCGCAATGGACAAGGTCAAGAAAATATGGAGAAATAGAAACATAACAAAAGCCACAAAGATTAGGATCGTAAAATCGTTGGTGTTTCCTATATTTCTTTATGCCGCCGAAACATGGACCCTAAGGCAAACCGAAGCTCACAAGATAGACGCTTTTGAGATGTGGTGTTGGAAGAAAATGCTCGGGGTCTCCTGGACCGAATTCCGAACAAACGCCTCCATCCTTACTGAGCTAGGAATCAAAGAGCACCTATCCATTCTAATGCACAGTCGGATCTTGAAACTCTATGGGCATGTTAGTCGGCGTGGAAACGACTCCATAGAACGGCTTGTCGTGCAAGGGAAAGTCGAAGGCACAAGACCTCGAGGAAGATCCCCGATGCGATGGACGGATCAAGTGAAGGGTGCGGTGGGTGCTCCTGTGCACGAATGTGCCCAATTAACGGCAGGCAGAGGTGGCGGGACGTCGTATGGCGGGCGCTGTCTGCTACCCAACCTTCCGGATCGTGATAACCACGACCGACGAAGAGTTTAACGACTACGAAGAAGAAGAAGACAGTCGTTTATCATCAGGTAAATGGATCACTCGTCAGCTTTATTTTTTCATTTTGTTATATGACTAAAAAGAAACGATGGTAAAAGGTGGAGATTGTGTGTGTGTGTGTGTGTGGTGTAACAAAACGATTCGATGATATCTGTTTATTCAAACAAGTCAGTGCACTATAATTTATTACGTTATCAGACGTAAGGATTCAGGCTTAAAGTTATGACACTTTTATTACGAGCATTGTAAAATGCCATTAATATCTTGCAATGTGCGGTGGCAATGACATACAGTTTAATTAATTTGTTTAGTCTCATTACATAGCCCTATGTCCTCGAACGCATAGCCGGCAAAAAGGTGATATTAAATAAAAAAGGAGTGTGTCAGGCGCAAAAAGACTGTATAAGTTATATGCAGTTTGTCAGTTATTATATAACTGCGTGGGTTACTTATACAGTATAAAAACAAAGGACGCATATAATAATAAAGTTTATTAGTTTTATATTCTGATAAGCTTTAACCATTTCATTATTTTCTCCTCATATATAATGTACAAGCATTCGTATTATCTATTTAAATTGGGCAGCAACTGTCACTCCACTATAGAATATTAACATGCATCTTTTATGTTCATTAATTCGTCACTAATTTGACAATTTTCCACATTCAGTACAATATTAACAAAGCTACTGAGAGTGTACACAGTCACAATGTTGAAGCTAAAAAAAGTGTTTGAAAAAGAATTTTTGTCCATGATTAAGCCACTGCATTACATCAGTTGTATATTTTTCTTACGAAAGTTTCACATAGTCGACACTAAAATCTATCCGAATACAAGGAAAGATGTCCTTTTTTTAGGAATAGGAATGTTAATAACTTATTTCTTATTGATTTCAACGTTAATTTCTTTAGTCGATATGTACAATAACGCTTCTATTTTCTACGCTTACATTATTGCGTATTCTCAATATTCAATTAATTATACAATTTTGTGTTTTTTTAACATTATTCATAGCAAATTTAATGTTCAACTATTGTTAAAACTTCAAACGATCGATAGATATCTTTACAATGCTAAAGATACCAAGAAAACTAAATTAGTAGTTTGGTTTGCTTGCACTTTATTGGTGGTTACATATATATTATTTGTTACTTTAAAACTAGTATATGATCCGTTATGGAATTGGATCCGTGGACAATTCATAATTACATCCTTAATTTTTGATATCGAGTTAACTTATTGCATTTTCATCGCTTACTATTTGGCGTGTAAGATGATTAGGTGGGCAGAAATCATCCAAGTGGACGAAAAGAATCCGAATGTACTGCAAGATGAAATCGGTATAATGCTGGTCGAAATGTTGTTTAAAGTTTACGAAGAGTTGTTAGACGCACTTGTTCTGTTGAGAAAAGCGGCCCAATTTGCGGTTAGTCAAAAACATCTTTCTTTCTCCTTCATTAATGTGATTGTGTACTTTTATCGGGCCGTCATTAAGTCGACTTGTAACTATATGTTTTCCAGATATTACTGCATTATGTGATCATGTTCATACAATCAATGGCATACATTGAAATATTGATTTTGATGACCCAAACCCAAAAGGTTGGTATGAAACTGTATATATATATATTTTTTTTTTGAGTTTTAAGATATAAGTTAAAGCGATCCTGCTGCTGCTTAGAGTCTCTTAATAGTTCTACTTCTTGGGATTATCCTCTTTTCAATTGTTGATCGTCTTATATCGTCTGATATAAAGATTAATTTATAGATTACTTATGTTACCAATCTATAAACAGACCAGCGTGAATTGACTTGGATATAATTGATTAGAAATAAGTAAGAGAGGTTGAAATGGATTCTGCCGAATGGAATTTTAACTGTGGTAAAGCTAACGTCAACATTGTTGAACTGCAAGGCCCGTTCGACCAGTGAAATGCCGCGACCTCACAGAAGACATGTGTGAAGTAAAAATATTCTACCTTTCGCGTAATTAGAGAGAGGCCATAAAATACAGGCAAGTCTCCTATAACTCATTAGCTTGTTGCACATGCCTATGGGTATGGTCAGTCAACGCTTGCTCGATTACTACATTCTTCTATAAACACATTCCTAGTCTCTACCTACCCCTCTGTTTTAGGGTCGTAAGTGCTTTATTTATCTTTTGTTTCAGTTAGAATCAGTGTCAGTTAAGAGCCACGCGTACGGCGTTAGCATTTGGATCTCCAAAGCCGTGGTTACGGAAGCAACGTTTTGTGTTATATGCGAAATATTGTACAGACGAATAATTTCTGCACAAATTGTTGTTGTTTCTTACATGAATTACTATACGTGTCGTAAGTTATTTTAGTGAATTCAATTATTTCAATCGTTTTGTGCAAGCGAGAAGTTCACAGTTAAGTCATTTTATTCGTCACTTTGTATTACATAAAAAGCGATGCTTTCGAGTGCGGAAGAAGTCAAAAGTTGTATGCAGCCCCATGTTTTATTACCTTTGGTCAATTTTATTTTTTATTTTCAAATTGATCAGCCGAAATAAATATATCACTCTTCCAAAGATCGCTCTTGGTCTAGTTCTTTAAGAAGGGTAATGATGCCCTCCTGAAGAAATATTATATTATAAACCCATCTAATTTATCCGGCATGTTCTTAAATTTTCGAATCATTACAAATTATCTTGCTTGCAGATTTAAATTCTAGAAACAATTATCTAAGTAACTATGAGTTAGTAAGTAGCACTATATAATATAGATTAACTACAATTACAATTTAATTTGCAGGTCGATCTCGTAGATTTTTTAAGAACATACGACGTTTGAATAAAATAAGGTTCGCCAAGCTCAGCATCTGCGGTATATTCGTAGTCGACGCGGCGCTACCGTTGCGTCTAGTTGCTCTCATCACTGACTACACGGTCATCTTGCTGCAGTTTGCATTCTTGAGAAACTAGCGTTACAAACGTTATCACGCCACATTTGTTTAACGTAGATCTCGAAATTTGATAAGGTAAGTACACCAACGGCGTATCCAAGGCGGAGGGGGAGGGCTAAGGCACTTAAGGTCTCCAACAAAATCCTTAGAATTACGTTTTTAAATTCAACTTGATAATATATATTATACTACATTTTTTAGTCAGTAATACATGTATATATTTAAACCTTCCCTTGGGTGAGAGGGCCCCCTAAATATTTTTTTTAATATTACTACATTATAGAGTATGATTTTCTATGTCTATTTTAATTAATATATTTTTTTGAACACGTAATTGTATTACTTTACACAAATGTAGGAATGGTGTATTTGAGTTCGTTCTGTTAGCTACTGTTGTGTTATTATGCTGCGAGACACTTACACACCAAATATTTTTTCAAATGAAAGAATTAAAGTAATAAAGAATATTGTTAACTTATATGGATTTTTTACGATTTCATTTATCCGAATTCTGTCAACCCATTTTACTTTAAAATAATACCACAATCATTATTAAGATGGCGCCAGTTGCAAAAATTAGAGAGAAATTATATCACAGAGAAGTTGCAAAATATGTTTCTATATTTTAATTTGCGGCGTACATTTTTACAGACGTAGAAATTATCAAGAAAATGGAATAGGCTTCAGCGTTCATTTTTAACTAAAAATGTGTTGTAATGTTATATTGGTAACTTACATGGATTTTGTTACGATGCCATCTATCCGAATTCTGTCAACCCATTTTACTTTAAAATAATACCACAATCACTATTAAGATGGCGCCACGTGCAAAAATTAGAGAAAAATTATATCACAGAAAAGTTGCAAAATATGTTTCTATATTTTAATTTGCGGCGTACATTTTTACAGACGTAGAAATTATCAAGAAAATGGAA
>DWLR01001597.1:0-17662 GCA_018246295.1 Papilio alexanor hazarajatica
GGCTGTGCGAGGCAGGAAGTTCCGCGAAAACCGCACGGTTGTGGAATGCCAACCATCAAGGTGGTGCGGATGGTAGTGGGAGTAATTAGTAATTTGATCGATGTAAGTTTTTTTGGGATGTCCCTTACCAAAATTGCACACACATTTGCAACATACATTTGTCTTGTCACTATCTCTTCAAGCATCCTTTCACCATGCCCGAAGACGGATAAACAATCAATGTACTAAGTATTTAGTGAGGTTAATTTAGATGGCGTAATTACTCGTAGTTGGCAGTGTTCCTAGTAGGCAGGAATGCCGCTTGCAGTGAGGCCATCGGGCATCTGCTGAAACAAAACAATTCGTGTGAACGCCGGACAATACGGGGTGACGTTACGGTGACTAATAACGTAAACCTAATTAGGAAAGTCCTAACGGAGAGTATTCGCAAGCTTCTGCTATCCTAATAACATTTGCCTAGCTGCAGTCGCAGAGTTTTTATTGTTTAATTGACATTATAATTTAAATTGACAAGTAATTTTTTTCAATCTAAAATGTAAAAAAAAAAATTTGTAATGTACGACTGTCCAAATAACTATTTAGACAGTATTAGGTGTAAATAACTGTTTAAATTGAGCAATACCGTAAATCTATATATACCTAAGTTAGAATACTTGATAGTATTCTAACTAAGGTATATATAGATTAGAGATAAAAACAATTAAAAAAATTAAACAACAATATTTTAATTGTAGGAAAACAGCATAGAATTTAACAACGGCTTTATGAGGACAAGTGTAGTAGACTAGTGAATTAATACTTAAAATATTCATAGAACATTTTGAAATCGAAATCTAATTATGCTGAGTTAAGCAACTCTTAAAACAAAGCACCGATAACCAAATTGTTTAGACTACGGAATAGACTATCGATCATGAGGTCGTGGGATCGAATCTCGCCCGTCATTCCAGTATTGTCGCTTTCTATATCCTAACATTTAGTCTTTGATGATACAAAAATAGCGTATAGCTTAACGGCGTGGCTGATTTAGAAGATTTTGTCATTCGTCGTTGTAGTATTAATTAACTATACCTTGTTCATCAAATCAATCTGTTCTGATAGTCTCGACTATCCACCGTCTCGTGTAACGTATGGCTGCCGCTTTTTCGTCGGCATCACCGGCGTGCAAGAGATCTGAGCGCCACACATGCGTCGCATCTGTGCGCGACTCGCCGGAGGTGTACCCTGAAACGGGTATCTATAGTCCAGCCTTTCATCGTTGATATTCGTCGCAGTTGTTCCTTCGTTTTCCAAATAATTACGTTTGTTTCTATTTTATATTATTTTAATATCATCAATTTATAAGCAAGTTAACTTTTTTAATATCATATCGTACATAAATAATTGAAATTGAAACCGTATTTAAATTCGATTTTGCCAATGAATTTTAATTATTAGTTCGAGTTCTACTCAAATATTATTTAAGATTCCTTACTGTAATATAGATATTCTTTATAAACAGTTTTTTACATTTGGGTTAATTGTACCTTAGGGATATCTTGGGCAACGGATGTTTCCTAAAATCTTTAAATCATACACACGAAACTAACAGCAAATAAGGTATTTGTTTGTACATTAAATATTATGCAAAACGTAAGAAATTTCTTAATTAGAAAGTTAGAAATTGAAATTCCTTCCTGTTAATATGAAACTCAAATGAAAGTAAAACTTTTGAGAAATAAGAGTTTTAAAGAAATGAAGAAACAAAAAATAACATGAATTTATTAAAAAAAAAAATCCAACTGACAGATTAAAATATGTTATGTTACTACAGTTAAGGAACTAAAAAAATGAACTACTCGTACACTCACCATATTTTTAACTACTAGTAACAAGAGGTATTATTATAAAAAATAATTACACAAAAGCGTATTTCTGTTGAAATCGAATTAGAAAACAAGTTCTAACGAGCTTCGAAAGGCCATCTGCTACAGTTCACCACAGGTGTTTGGCATAAAGATAATAGCATTAGCGAATTACTCGTTAAGAGAACAATAGGGCGTTATCAACTAAACAGGTATTAAGGAAGACCGGGCTATGGATGCGGCGCACGTGTGACGTATTTTCCTCCGAGCACAGCTGCAGAGACCTCGCAGATGTTTTATGGCACTGAACATTTCCAAGACGTTTTATTAGTTATTACGATATTGCCGTTTAGAACCTAATCCCTGCTTTTTATTATCCAAGAGAAACAATGGTCATCGGGCGGCGTCCAGTCACTAATTTTGGCATGTTGCGCGCAGATGCGGAGTGTGGCGGCGTGGGAAAGTATATTCCAGTATTGTTTACAGAAAGGTTTGGTCAAAGACCGTTCTTGAACACATAGCCTTTAAAAGCAATAATGAAATAAAAAGCATATTACGCACCCCTATTAGTCAAATCACAAGAAAAAAGGACCTAATACAAACGTTGTAACTATATATACGATTGTTACCAATTCATGTACGATTATTTCTAAATCGTATAAAATAATTTATGTGGTAGAAGAAAATGTGAAATAACGATTAAAAGTTAAGAAATTTAATTGTACTTTTTATAAAACATACAAAAGTAGGTTTTTATAACAATTTAAAAGACACGATTTAAAGGAAGGTTAGATTCAATATGTGTACCTACAATCCAAAGCAAGAAAGTTTAATAATTTAGAAGGAAACAATAAGAAGCTGCAAACCAATTTTAAAATAGAATTATATAAGATAACACGTTGCGTGTAAACACTGAAAGTGACGTTCTAACAAGTAAGAACGTTATCTAAAGCAGGTGTCACTTACAACCGCAAACACTGAAAGTTTGAAAATAAACCACACTGTCGTAAAACTCTTAACAAAATAAACTTAGCGAGGCGTTAATCTCTCACGGCTAAAACATCTGTACGTGCTCGCAGCAAGGGGATGAATATACTTTGTTTTAAGCTCACATTAGTCGAGATTATTGCTCATTGATGTGCTTTGTATTGAGTGTAATGAGTTCAATATATATTATTATTAATATATACCTAGAAATACGTTCATTATTTCATTGCATTATTGTTGCGTAATATCTCTAATATAAAAAAGCTTAAGTAATTGACGAAATCTCTTTAACGTCAACTTTGTCAGCCAGTTTATTCCTTAAAAATAGCTTGACAAATTGTATAAGACAAAATGCTCACATTCTATGTCTATTGACATTGAAAAGAAAAAAAAAGAAGTTTAATAACAAAAACTTAGGCTGTATATCTAAGCCTAAACTTGTGTATATAAACTAGCCCTAAGAGTATAAGATTGAAGGTTCTTTTGCGAGCCTCGGCATCGGTCCGTCTAGGTATTAGAAAAAACGATACTTTTAGTTTATTTTAACTTACGTTTTAGTTTGATATTATTCTGTTTTTTAATTTTTAAATTATAGACTTATACCTACAACTAATCAGAGGGAAAAAGATTTATGTCGCCAAGTTAAATGATTTAGTATTCTTACCAGCATATCTAGTAGTATGTTGACTTGCAAACAAATTCAATATTTACTATCTCATCGCCACATCCACAAAACATTGCGACAAACAATTTAGTTTAGTTTTAAGCTGAAATAACTTCGCAGAAAATGAATGGGGGGCGGCGTGTTTGATGTAACCAATACTTAACTTTTTATTTATTTTCAACATGTATGCAGTTCATTCATACAAGGTATTAACAGCTTGGAGTAGAAAAGGCGTTCTCCGGTTATCAGACACGGCGTCATTAGTGAGATGAGAAAGGAGAGATAACGGTAGAGCATTTATTTTTATGAATGAATTTGACCCGCCAATATCGCCTCGCTTCGCAGATGTTGGGCTGTGATTCATTTGGTATCCGCTCCGAGTACTTTAAGTCATTTAAATCTATCGCTCCTGCTCTGTTCCATTTTCGAGAAATTCCAATATTATTTAAGGCGAGCAGGTTTAAAATAAAATGTACTTATTTTGTAATATATACTTTGTGTTCTATATTCTGTGGTAATGATTTCAAACTATGAAAAAGAAAATATTTAATAATTGTTATTTCCAGTGCATAATAGCCGGTGCTTATGTCCTCTCAAACACATTTAATATTTGAAAGCAATTAAACTCAGTGAAAAGGAAAACTTACCGGTATCGTATTGATGTTGTAAATCTATAATTTGTAGGTATTTTGTGTATGTTTAAAAATGAAACAGCTTAAAAAAATTGGTTAAACTTTCTTTGTAAAAATGATTACCGTGATATATGCAGGCGATACACAACTACTAGTTGTGAACTGCGGACAAAAGCTATATAGTAATATCACTCTCTGGGCAAAAACATACTTTCTAGAAAACTAGAAAACCTACTCACGGAAAATAAGCACTTATATCCGTGATGTAAACAGACGAAGTCGACTAATGTCCGTTTACACCAAACTCTCCTAGGGGTTCCCTAAGCTAAGAGATTCCATAAATAAGTCTCTTACCTAAGTTCATTTTCACCAAGTTATACCCCTAACTAACTAACCTAACCCTAACTAACTCTATTGAGAAGTTACTTATCTAAGTGTCAGATTTTTCTATTGAAAAATCGTAATCTTTAGTTATTTATTATAATATAAATCGTGCAAATGAAATAAAATACTAACAACATTTACAATTAATAAAAACATGAAAAAAAAAATAAGAATAAGAACTAACTCACTAATTGTTAGGATTAATTTTATTGAAGTATTTCTTTTTATTAGCGCTTTTTCGTAAAATTCTACAGGAAATTACAGAGGCTTATTTATTTATAATAATGATTATTATTATGGTATTAATATCAAGAAGCGAACTTAAAAATATACATAATATAATACAATAATAAGGCGTAATAATGGAAAACAACATAAGTGATGTATTTAATTTTTATACTTAAAATAACATTCAAAATTTACGCAAAGTTGCTTAGTTTGGTCGCGAAAGGACATAACAGTAATAAATTTGATTAGGTAAATTTAGAAATTAAGCTACTTTTGAATGTACTTATTCGAAATTCTTTTATACTCCACAAAAATAACCCAGTGTCCTTGGATAATCTTAATCTTTTAAGAAGACTTTGTTATATATTTCGTAAAAAAACCTGTCTCACTACAAGTATGTGGTGATTTATTAAAAAAATTGATTAGTTAATTATTCAACTATTACAAAAATATCTAAACTCTCAATAATAATTAATATTTCGCATTAAATACTTACGATACATAAAATTATAAACTGTAGCTTAGCGCTAAAAACCGGAACATCGAGCCCATAACTTAGGGGGCACCTAAGTCTTCGGGTGACTCTTAGGTAGTGGTGAAACTAAAACCAGTACTATATTTTTTTCGTTTAAAGTTCAAAGGGTCCATGGCGAAATTGGAATGGAAAATAAGAAAATCTTGCAGTATAGACAACATTTACTAATACATCGTAATAAATTGTGGGTACTTTTAAAACGTCGTATATGAAAACAACAAAAGGATTATATGCCTACATTTATTTTTAATGTTACTTAGGGAAGGGAATCTCGAGGGGAACATATTTAAGACACCTGACGTAAGGATATGCTGGGAATGAACGAGAAACAATAAATACTGCGCTAACATCGTTCATGTCGCGGTGGGCGATAGGTAGGTAACTAAAATACACTTTTAAATTAACACACCCCTTGGTAACATTTAAATCAGTAAATTTATATCAACGATAACAATATTTTGTTGCAAAAAAACCTAACATTATCCTAGTGCTCTTTTGTCCTGCGTATATTTATATATTATGACGTAACACAGTCACCAATGCCTGTAGTAGCTAACCTTTGGAAATAGATCATCTTTAAAAACCATATGCCTCAAACATACTTCTTAAGACTAATAAATAAATTAATTAATGATATCTGTACAGTATATGCGTAAAATAAATGTCACGTTCGTCCAAGATCTTGTGAAAAGTTAAATGCCACAAAATAACAATTGTTCACCTTATAATTTCATATATTCGGTGACACCATATTCGCTACTACGCCATACGCGCTATTTCTGTATATTTTAAACTATGGTAAAAGTTTTTACTTTATTGTGAGCTCGCTGATAAAATTTATAATTTATACATCACAAATTTTTCATTACGTATTTTGGTAACTTAATAGCATTATGTCAGTTTACCTCTAGTTGCTTTTTAATGTGTAAAATAATATTTAAAAAATCCTAAAATCTGTCCGTAAATAATTTGTTTCAAATAATATTGATAAATTAGAATACAGATTACTATATATCATACAAACATGTAAAACATAACTAAAACTACAAAAGTCCAATCAATCGGAAAGTCTGAAACTGGAAAATCGTTGAACGGATTTCTAAAAGGATTTCACCAATAAAATGAGTGATTTATAGAGAAGCTTTCGACATAACACACCTATTGTTTTTTTTAGATGAAATATAAAAATGATTGTTAATGAAGACGTAATATGCTGCTACGCCATTATCCATAGGACTATTACGAAGAAAACGATACATATGCACGTATCTAATTAAATGTAAAGAAATGTATGTAATTAAACTAACGCTAGTGGAGGTCAATGTGAAACAAACAAAGCGTCAAAATTAAATAAAAACAGCTACGACGAATGAATTACGTTCGAATCATAACATCTAGTTTTAGAAATACACAGACGATATCGGGTGCCATGTTGGACAGTGGACAGATGCTTTTACGTGCAGACAGTGATATCTCAGATGTATTGACAGATGACAGAAACAATCAACACAGATAAAACGCACGTATACACGAATTTTAATTAACCAAAATTCCTGGTGCGCTCGTTCCCATTAAAAATAATTATGGATATCCAATACGCAGTGACGTATTTTTCTTTACAAGCGAGTCGCAATTATGAATATCTTAAACCAATTTCACATTTATTTTACACCGAGAGTCACCGCGGAGAGGAGTGAATCATTTTGGGAGAAGCGAAAGTCCAGGGACTCCGCGGAATGGGCCACCTGCTGAGGATGGGAAAAGACCGGAAACTCAAGACTGCGTATCTCGGAACCCCGAATGTCCTGATCTGTCGGCCGGCCCAGATACCGTACGAGACAGGCGGCGATGGCGCTCTCTTGTATCGGAGGCCAATACTTCGAGTCGCTGCGCCAGGGGAGTAAGTAAGTAACATTTATGTTTCATAATACATGATAAAAAAAATTTTTAAACACTGAAACACTTTTTTGGCAAAGTTGCCTTAACTTGATAATTGATAGGTTCCTTATAAAACTTTTTGCTCGCCCTCAAGTTTTATTTCTACAAGAAACGATTTCTTTCAGATTCGAAGATTCGTATTGAGATTTAAAATTCGTTTCTTCGATCCAAACTATCTCTAACTAAATAATATAATAATAATAATAACATTCTAGGATATTATTTACACATGGCCATCTAAGCCCAAACTAAGCGGATCTTGTGCTATGGAAACCACAATCATGCCATAAGTACCTATTTATGTTTTTCATGCTTTATTACGGCAGGCTCGATCTCCGTTATAGGTACGTGAATCGTGTTTACTTTTGATGAAAGCACCTATTTATTAAAGTAAAAAATAATAATTAAGTAGGTATATATAGTTAATTGATAAATTACATTGACAAAGGAATAAAGCATCACTAGGTAGGAAAAAAGTTCGGTCGTTTAATGAAATACTGTTCAACAGCATATCTACAGTGGATAACTATTTTCAAACTTAAAGGACGATTACCAGAGCTGTAAAAATGTCAGATCCTGTAACATTGTACAGACGACCGCATCTAACCGTGAGCGGCATAGATAAAATAATTAAAATATTTATAATATTAGTAGAAGGCATCATCGCTGTGCGGCCGTGGGATCGAGCTTTGTGGTCCGATTGCGTCAAAGATATTTTTAGTATGGCGGGCGACGGGACGACGCGACTGTACAAAAAATTTTCAAGCAAGGGTGGCGCCGTTTCCCGCCTATAACTACACGACAAGTTTCAAGTTTCTATATTGGAAGGTCATTTAAATATGATACAAAATTTAAATTTGGTCATTTGCAATTAAGTAAAAACATATACTACATTAAACGCATTTAAGTGACGTTCGTGTTCATCTTCGAAATTAAATTTAAACAGTTAAACTATTAATAACGACTGACGGTGATCGATTACTTTTGCTGCGGTGCAATAATATCGATGTCTGGCGGTAGGATGCGCGCTCATCGATGCGATCGGCCATGGCGTCCGAACGTACATAAGTATATCCACGATACTATGTATAAGCAGTAAATATGGTTGTGAAATGATGGACAAGATAAACACAAACCGGTCACCGATCATGTCTTCAGTACGCCCGTCCTTGTCGCACCCAAAGGATCGCTAGCGCACGGGCAGGGGGCGGTGCGCTGGGCGGGAGGCGCGCAAACACCGCCGTGGAGATGGTTATTTTTTGTGCGCTGTCAATGAAGGGACGGGTAGGGGCGGACCGACCCAGGATCTCTCAGTCATCAGCCGCACGCGATCGCGAAAGCCACGCGCACGCACACATGCCGAGCCAAGTACGAAACATGAACTACGACAGTTGTGATAGAATAGTGCCCATTAAACGCGAGGAAGATCCCGATTGTCGGGATGACGTCGACTATTACCGATACGTGCCCGTAGAAGTGAAACGACACGATCCACAAGCGTTCGCGCCCTCCTCCCCGACTCATCTAATGGATTTGAGTAACGGCATCGAGAGACCGGTGCTACAGCAGGCTTGGCCGACCAATGTCATATTCGATAGTGAGGATCGAGATTATCAGCAGGCGCAGTACCCGCCTTACGACCAGCTCTATATGGCTGATCAGAGACAGAGGCAACTACCGCGAACGTTCTATTTCGACGATTCAAATTCCCAAGACAGAGTGAGCGGCTTCTACGAAAACGGTGAAGCGGCGAAGATCGGGGAATCGTCGTACAGAGCATCGACCGAGGAACGCAGCGACGACAACGACGAGCAGAGAAGATCGAGAAAGCGGTCTTCGAAATCGTCGCGAAAGAAAACGCAGTCGTTCGAGGAGATGCAGATACAGCGGGTGATGGCCAATGTGAGAGAGCGGCAAAGAACGCAGAGTTTGAATGAAGCGTTTGCAAGTTTGCGACAGATCATACCGTCTCTGCCGAGCGACAAGCTGTCTAAGATCCAGACGTTACAGTTGGCCACTCAGTACATCGAGTTTCTGTACCAGATCCTGTCTAACAGCGAGTCAGCGGCGAGCAGTGACGGCAGCAGCGACGCCGGCAGCGAGCACGGCAAATACCTCGCGCAGGATAAGTTAAGTTACGCCTTCTCCGTGTGGAGAATGGAGGGAGAGTGGACCAATGGCCAAACGTGATACTAGTTCATACTTCATATCGTAAAGACGTTGATTATATTCCATATTAAGATTGTTAATTAATTAATATGTAAGAAAGTAAAGTTTAAATTAATAGTTATAATTAGCGTTGTAAGTTGCACGTTGTGATAGTTCTTGTAAGTACATAAGAAATATCTAAATGAATGTGATTATTGATGAAGTAAACTTAAGACCTTCAGTATGCCGTAGTTGTAAAATTATAAAGATATACAGCTGTATACCAAAAAGAAGACAAATTGTATTTGTATGTAATTGTTGTACAACATTTTTATGGACCAAATATTAAATAAAACTTGTTTATTGCCAAATCGTCTGTTATTATTTTACTACGTTGATAAAATAATGAGGCCGAATAATTCGAAAATCATACAAAGAGCAGTATGATAAATTTATGTTAAAATGTTTTCATTTTTCCTATAAATAAATTTATTTGTTTTTTAATTAATCAAAGGTGAGATGACGGTAGATATAGGTAAAACATAATTGTTCGCAATAAATCTTATTTTCAAAATAAATTAAAAACACCGTTAATTCTAACATTTTAGTGTAATTATAGTGGAAGCCACAGAATTATCACTTCTTGGTATGTGGTATTGATATGACGATAAAATCTACTTGATTGATAAGCGTATACGTCTTGATAATGATAAATCTTCATTATTATAATATACTCATTATTATTATTATAATATTATAAGGGGTTATTTTAATTGTAACCACAAAATGGTACAATAAAGATGCCAAGTACCCACTAATGATTAAAAATAACGTTGTTAAATATTCAATTACGACTATTTTGTTGAATTTACATATAAAATAAAGTTAAAACCCTAACTGTAAATCAAGTAAATACTATAAGTTTTATTCATTTTAAAGCATAATTTGAGTTTAGCACAAAAAAGATTATTTTATTTACGGTAACGCCGATGCGCGGCGCGGCACCGCTGACGTCAGTTGCACACAGCCCCTAAAGCGAACCGAAGCAAAGTTTGATAACTACGCGAAACCGAATCTAATATGGCGCAAACCTAATAGGCATAACGCTTAGCTTCTCATGTGCTTTTACGGCTATATACTGCAGGCGTCACACGTAACGCAACGAAAAACGTTACATCACTCAATCGGTCTTTGAATAGAGTTGAAGTTAGATGCTATAAAAATAATGAACCGCATTGCGCCGCCCCGCCCTTAGGAATCTCGCTTACGAAAGCTTACCGGCATCAAAATATATACATTTCTGTCTTTCTGTCTGTATAAGTGACGATGTAATATTCTTACAACAAGAAATTATTATGTCAACTTAGTTGCGTCTTCCTTGACCGTCGATGACTATAATTAGAGAAGATGCAAGTTGTCAAGACCCGAGAAAAAGTAGTATCCTTCGAAGGACAGTTAATTTTACAAATACGTAACTCAAGAGCAATTATAAAATTCTATTAAGTAAAAATTGAGGGCTAAGTGAACGGTTTCAAACAGCAGAAACGCGGGCGTATTTATAATTGAAAATAGGTATCTCATTGAATTGCGACGAGACCTTTTGTTTATATCCTTTATCAACATTGAATTTATCTTCGTTCCAAATTTTTTTTATTGGTTAGATGAAAAAACCCTTTTTACGTTAAACCATAACAGAGTTAGATAGTGTAGTTAATGTCGTATGTAAGAGATGCAACTATACTCTCATCAATTAAGGTATTCATATAAAAAAAGTTTTAATACGAATGAATTAAGGTACAAATTTCATATGTACATTTTCCTTTTCAGGTCGGTCGGCTTACAGCGCATTCTTCTCTTAGCGCGTTATAAATTCAGTATATTCCGGACCTAATAAATGTAGCGAAAAACGATATCGATTTTCATCTCTGCCTATTTCAATAAATTTAAAACGCGTTAATTGTTACAACTTTAAGAACAAGAAATAATTAATTTTAAAAAACCATGACTGTACCAGTCACTCTGGGAAATACCTAATACTATTCGAGTGACGAACCTCTTTCCTCAAAATCGGTCAATAAAACGGACATTGTCTTAAAAGAGATGAGATATGGACAGAGCCCTTTCTTCAGATAGAACGACGATTGCAAGGTCTAATGGCTAAAGGAAGCGAAGTGGCCTACTGCAAAACATTGGGAAAGGGCGATGCTTTGTTGGCTATCCTTAGAATTAAAACTGAGTTATTTTTTAAAAAATCATTTACTAGCTACAATTATTTATAAACATGATTTCAAGTAGTTATTCCCTCGACATTATAATTACAAAACGAAGCTTATCATTCGGCTTACCATGCGCCCGACACCCATATAGTTTATTAAAAATAGCTTGACTGGACACCTTTCGAACTGATGTAACTAATGCTGGATAACTGATCAATTTGTTGTCGACGTATGCAGTAATTATTTTATTGTCATTATTGGGAAAAATGAAGGGAACAAAAATAAAAAATAATAAGTATAACATGCGTTCTAGTATTACGCAATTCAAACTTTATGGCGATTCGGAATATCGTACAAGTCGATGCACAGAACACAATTTTAGGTACCAACGGGACGCTAAGGGGGCGCCGGCGGGGGACCCGCGCGCGCTTTCCTGCAGCCGCAATTGTTACACGGATTGGACATTCCTGTCTATGTACAGTCAAGCTTAAACATTTTGGTTAGCTTGCTTTATTATTCGTTTTCGTTTTTTTTTTAATATTTTCTGTTAAGTTTTTTTGTATTTCTGGTTATGTTTATATCTTAGTTTTTTCGTTAAGTTTTAGACTTTATAATAAGTATATTTTTTTTTCGATATTATTCGCGGTACGGTACGTAAAAAAATCCATAAAAAATATTGTTTAACGTTATACAATTTATGAAAAAAGAAAATCAGGAAGGTGTCCAAATTCCTGCGCTTACTGCGTACACCTTCCTCACAAAAAAAATAAAATTAAAATTCACAATTAACAATATTTTTTAATTATTAATAAAATAAATATATTAATATTTTGCAATTTTACGGAACTATAAAAATATTTTTTATATATAATTCAAACAGAGCTTAATTATTTTCCAGTTGACTTTTAATTGCACGCACGCGCACTTTAACTTAACTTACTTAAACTGAGGCCCGTCATTAAGTTAGAAATGTAATTTACTGAACTATTGGCATTGACATTTAAATTTCAATGACATACACGATGGCTGATAATAACCGTTAGTTTTAGGTGAATAGGTAGAGAATACAGTTGTATATTTAAGACAAAAGTAAAAATAATATCTAACAAAAGAACTGAAATTGATAAATTTATTGTAAAAATAATAAATATTGATAAAATATCGACACAATTATGAATAAACCCCATCTCCACCATATCCTCCACCATATCTCTACCATATCCTGGTAGGATATGGTAGAAATCGTAGAGGTGTAGTAAGAGTTTCTAATTTATTTTTATGTTTGTGAATAACAACAAACTATTTTAAGTTTAAAGGTACTATTTGTTTATAATTAATATTTAAAAGGAACTGTTGCGGAAAAATTTTATTTTTCGCGGATTTTCGATAATTTTTGATGACAACTGTCAAATCAATCAAGCTGTTTTTAACAAACTATAGTACATCTATTAATTAAATCTTATTCAAATACATACGCCGCGGCAAAATGATGAAAAATGTATGAAATTCTACACTGTTAATAAACAAACGATTAAAACTGCACGCATACAATTTACATCAATTTAACACAACACATTTTACAGCTTATATAACATCAAATGTAAAAAAAAAGACTTTTTCTTTTTTTATTTTGACATTTTTATATTAATTATTTTAATAATAACAATCACATTAGGCATTATTGTAATTAATAAATCAACGAATAAGTTTTATTAACATCAACATAACGTAAAGAGAAAAATCATTAATGAAAATGGAGAGCTAATGTGGGATTAGTGAATTACATTGTGACAATATAATAGAAATTTTCACTATTTAGAATTCAGCACCATCAGTTAAGGAATTATCATCTCAGTCGTATTCGAATCTGCGTCCATCTGCAAAACAAAACAAAGGTTAGAATATTTCAAGATAGATTAGAAGCAAACGTTTTATCGTGAAAAATTACATTTGTGATATTTAAACGCCATGACTATTTATATAAGATAAATTGTAATAAACACACACCCTTATCCCTATAAGTTAATCGAAGACGTCCTTATAGTAAGTTTGAATAAAAAAAAACGTATTAAGTTGGTTATCATAAAGTTTTCACTGTTAAAAACCTGAGTCACAAAACGGCTTACCAGGTTTTTTAAATATAATTTAAAAAAATCTAGTTGCATTCCCGAGGTCAGAATTTTAAACTAAACATTATTCCAAGTGTTAGGTTGAACAACAATGTAATTTATTAAAATATTGTTTTTTGATTTGTTCCTTTTTGGGCGCGAAAATAAAACGTATAAATATATGGCACATAAGTGTAAGTATGTCTGGATTACGATTCTTTTTAAAAGTAAAAATAAACCTGGAAGATATATTATATATTATTTTTAATGTCGGAAATGAGTGTCCGTGGAATAAGAAAAAATAAATTCCGTCAAATAGTAACTACAAAGTTGGCATTAAAGTAATTTAATGACGTCTAATCGAATAAACCGACATTGGAATTAATCTGAGCCATGATTAATATGAAGGAATATAGTTTGAGATTATTTCCACGTTTAATTTTTGGGCATGCCATTGTGACGTCATTGATTCTGACGGGCACGAGAAAATAGTCAAATGATCATGGTGAAAAAAGAGCTCATAACTATTGCGCAAGAAAATCTTATACGCAGGGAGATGCTGTCTGCACTTGTGTGCAATCTCTTATCGGTACAAAGAGCACGTGATATTCTAGATAACATTTAACGCTTCGAACCTCTTGAGACAACTCTTTGTCAAGGCCGATGACAACTAATCCGTCATCATCTCCCTCGCCATCCCTCACACGCACCGTCCAATCGTTCTTGATATCGACCTGAGAACAAAAACACATTTTTAAGTCATTATACTAAAATTTACTACCTACTATTAGTAGATCATACGTTAAACTACCCATTGTGTGTACTATATAGAGTTGGGAATTAAAAGAATGTATTCGAAATACTCGTACTTCGACGCTTAATTTTCGGACGCATTAAATTTAGAGATGGGTATCTGGCCGCAATTAATTTCTTTTGGAAGAAGAGTGGTACATTACAAACAAGATTATGACGACTAAACAAGTTTTATAAAACATTTCTCAAATAGGTCAGGAATAAATTTGTGAATAGTTCCATTATATGTTTAATTTGAGACGATAATTTGTAAATGTATACACGGATGACTACTGTATAATATTAGCACGGTTTCTTGTTGTGGTGGCTGAGAGCAAACATACGATCGGAACGGTAAACGGTGTTTGTCCTGGGTGGGAATCGAACCCACGACCTGCGGTGTGGAAGGCAAGCATCTTAAGAACCACGTCAACTGGTCCGTCGATCTATGCAGCGACACATTCAAGTTAATAACATTTTTTACTTGTATTATAATTGCTATAAAAATGTCCCCTAACATTTTATGCATTTGTCTTATTTATTTAACTATATACTTTAGAGCATTATTAAAAAAAAAGTCATGAAAGAGGATTTAGCGTCTTTTAGTATTTCAATAACTTTTGTCATCATAATAGTGGTATGTCGAGTTCTATTTCTCGATGTTGTTGTAAGCCGTAAATAATTATTCTATAAACATCGTTGAAATAACGTCCGCGACGCAGGGGGTACGACACGTGTTAGCGATTTCGTTTCGAATTTGAACGGTATTGTAATTATTATATATATAATTAAGACATCTTAAAACAAAAAAATATTAATAATATCATCCTTACTAATCTATTTTAAAATAGGTTTATGAAGTTGCAAGTAAATGAGCGATGAATTTAAAATGTGTAATTAAAGTCATTTCTTTAAACCGATATTTTTAAATTAGATTATTTATTACTAGATTTTGTGCTCGAATCGGGGGCACGTTAATATTAATGTTTTCCGAATAAAAAAAATTATTCAAGATGGTTAAAATATATCGAAACTGCATGATGGTAATATAAACAACGAATGCTAAGTCCCCCTTATCCATATAGACATAATTAATGAAAATGAAAGTTTTTATGATTTATTTTTCATTATTAACGAGCGATTGATATTAATTAACACCATCTACCGGAATTCCGATTTTCGAAGTCCATCCCGCGTAGTAAAAGTAAACTAATTTGGCCGATTTTTTTTAATGGTTACACTTCAGGTAGCAGACGAAACTGTAGTATCAGTTTTATGTAGTAATTAGCGGATTCAGCAGATGTTGTCCTATCAGACGTCTTCTGGGTTCGCTATGTGAGACTTACACGGGTATTTGGCTTGCCTACTATCAGCAACGTTTTGCAGGTTTTTGTCATAATAATAAAATATCTTCTGGAACCCCGTAGCAGCACCACTTATCGGGTTCAATTGTGAATGAAAACGACCCACGACCCATTCACACAATTTACCTATATACACACAAATTTTCATCAAAATCGGTGCAGCGGTTTAGGAGTTCAGACATATGCTGAAGAAATTTATATAGTAAAGACGACTCACCATGCTGTCGACGGCATCTTTGTGGGCTTGCCTTATGTGGTCCTTGAGCGCGAAGGCCCGCGCGTAGCTCGCGCCGCAAAGCGAACACGAGAATTTGAGGATGTTCTCTCGCAAATGCACTTCCATATGCAATCTCACGGCGTACAACGAAGCGAACGGTCTACGACAGATTTTAGGCGCTCTTTATTAACTAGCATTCCGACCCGACTTCGCTATGGTAGAAAGATGGATAAATTTAAAAAGAAAATATCCTATCTTACTTATAAAATTGTTTCAATGCTTATATAATAGTAAATATGTTTAATATCATATCAATTTTGATTAAGAAGAATGTTAGTGAAACATCATTGACTCACCGATTACACTGTGTGCAGGAGAATGGTTTTGTGTGGGAGTTCTTGTGGCCGGCGAGTTGCACGGACGTCTTGAAGGCTTTCGGACAGAGAGGACATTTATACGCTCGTACTTCCGAATGCGTGAGTAGGTGGTGATTGTAGACACTGTGCGCTTTAAACCTGGGAACAATTTATTGTATTTCTTAGAAGTTTTAACAAAAACAAGTTCAGTATTAATTTACCACGGATAATCGCGTTGTTTTCAAACTAAATCTTTTTACCAACAACATCTCTGTTAACATTTCTAGATTTGGAACGATGCATGGTTTAATGGCCATACGTGCACCAATCAAAATTAAAACAAACTTTGTTGATTTAAAAGAGAAAGAATAAAAAATTTGTCGCAATTGGGAAGCGAATCCTTGGCCGGTAACGGTATACACCTGCGCCATTGTAAATACAGCAGTGATAAAGCTATATGTTCGTTAGTGTCATTAGATTACCTATATTTCACGACGTAAACATTTTTGTACACTGTATGTCGTTCTAAAAAAGCAGATATCAAGGAGAAATTAACACATACAATCGGTTAACCAGCCATCGGAGGAAAGAGGCAGACACAAAAGTTCGGCATTCGATTTGCACAATGGAGAGATGTCTATTTGGGCATGTTTGTGTTTACTCAATATTGAGATTACGCCATTGAGACAGCACTGGTCTCAGATCTTACGTAATTGTACATGATGAGTATAATACACTCTCACGCTAGAATCAAGACAATGGGAGTTTCATAATATTCAAAATAATTTATTTACAATATTGATTTTATTACAATTTATAAATCAAATTAAAATTGTTGTTGTGTAATGAAATAAGACGCTTCTAAATTAAAAATGAAATACGGTTCATGAATTGATAGATGCGATCGTAAAATTGAAATGTGCCGAAATGGAACATCGTAGAGCGCTATAGGTATAATATCATTCCATAGTAAGATTACAAAACGACACATGGCTTATATCTCGTCGAGTATGAAATCATCTTCTTAAAATAATATGTTTTATTACAGAAACGGTAATGGCGAACTATAAATTATTAGCTTTTGATAGCCTCAAGCGGTTCGGATATACACTGCCGGCCAAAAGTTTGAGACCACCTTGAAAAAATTACAATATTGAATAAAACTCCAAAATTTAGTGCTCTACAAATTATTTATTTACCTTATTAAATAGGGAACTTTTTATGTAACATAAAATAATTTAAAAACTAC
>DWLR01001598.1:0-17659 GCA_018246295.1 Papilio alexanor hazarajatica
CATACGCAGATTTAAAATATTTTGCAAATTATAACCTGTGTACAAAGTGGTCTCAAACTTTTGGCCGGCAGTGTACAACAAAGCAAGCTATGAAAATAAAACGTGGTGAACCAAACTGTATTCAACATTAACTTAAATATTTACTTAGTATTTCTTAAGTCTTTACTTAAAGATAAGATTTAACATTTTCTAAGCAAACGAGCTGTTCTTATTTAATTACAGCTTAGTAAACTCTGTTCACAATAGGAAACTTAAAGCGTTTTAAAAATAGCTGTAACACCAACAGAGTACGTGTTTGTTTGAGATAAAGCTTTCTTCGGTAAAGCTTGGTGTATGGTGCGAATGAGATTAAACAATATATAAGAAGGACTTGTGTTATTTTTCAAACTTTATTTTTAATTTTGTATGTGTTATATACAGAATGTTTTATTTTTAAGGAAAAACACTATTACAGAAAGGTAACCTTTTGAAAAAGCGCGTTTTGTTGGTTAAGGTATGATCAAACGAAAAAAAAAAATAGAGAGAATAGAACGTCGGTGATAAAACTATGCACTGATGAGGCATTCAGAAGCAAAACCTTCCGAGATTTTATTAACAACATATTAAAAAGTTTACTATCATTGATACACACATATATAGAAAACGAAGGATAATTAATGTTGTTTGAATTTGAAGCACCGATAGCCTAATGGTTTAGGGTACGAATTACGGACTATCGATCAATGAGGTTCGTGGGTTCGAATCCCGCCCGCTATTCGAATATGGTCGTATCTCATATCCCACAATCGCATAAGCGTTTAAGCTTAATTGGAATGGTAAAAAAAATGTATCCGAGGATTCGTAATATCTACTTAACTTTCGGAATTACAGGTGTTACTACTTTAATCCTTTAATTAATACGATCGAAAGAACAGTTCCATTATCCCCCTATAGTAAATAATACTCTTGTTTTAACCGAATCGAAATTTCCTAGAAAATATTATGACAAACCCACATAGTAAATTTATTTCGAACTGTCGTAGAGATGGACTTGGTTATATATAGTACAGTTTATATTAACGCAGGGCTAACACTCGCAGCTATAAAAAAGTCAGAGCAAATGTAATCTCATAAAAAAATCGTCAACACACTGTGTATATTTTATATTCCCTCGTAATTTTCAATTAGTCTGTAACATTCTTCGCGTTTGGCAGGCGTAACCCTTAGTCTAAGGTGAGCGACAAACACGACAAAGCGAAGATATCAAGCAGTTAATTAACAGTTGCCTTTGAATAAGACACAATATAGAAAATGTAAATCAGAGGAGAAAATGAGGCCTGAAAACAACTCGCCCGACCGCGTAAGACGAACCAGATTTAAAATAAAGAACAAACAGTTGTCTTGTTAAAACTAAAAAAAAACATGTTGCATCAATGATCTTCGTTCTCTATAATTAAAAAAGAAACGTATCTTGTGTTACCATTTAATCAACACATGTGTACGTGTGACTAATTAAAATGTAACATTAGTAAATTGGCTTGGCGGACCGCCATCTTTAGACATACGTTGGCCTATTCCGAACGAATCAATTTGAAAGATTAGCTTTTGTAAAAAAAAATATAAACAAGAAACGTTCGCCAAATCTAAAATTAGATTCTCTTTAAAGAATGAAACTTTTGTGTTGGCTTGATTTTTTTTAATTATTTAAAATGAGAAATAATAATAGTGTATGAACACATAATAAATAGGGTACGTGGTATTATGATCTTTTGTTGCTAAGTGACTACTAGTGTTCATCATCTAATCCAATCTTCTAATCTGAAAGAGAAAGCTAATGATAAAAAAGAGAGGAGATATGTATAAGGGATTTAATTTCTTTCCATAGACAGGCGAATGGTTGATGGTATAGAGTACATAAAATGAGGTGGGTTTAATTCGAGTCCCCCATTCGACTATTGACGTATATATGAGAAGCTTTGAATTTTTTTGAGTGGTTAAAAATCTTATTAAATTTACACAACGCAACGTATTCTGTGAGGTCGTAGTTGTTTCCTCAGTTGGGTCAATCTTTTTCCAAATTTACGATTCTGTCATAATTTCCTTTTAATATTTGTATGTTATTGAAATAATTTACTATTATTTGTTTTACCATTCCAGCTAAATTTAAAAGCTTCTATAATAACATATTTCACGACATGAGTAATTTATTATTTTCTCTTAATACACACAAATGTAATAAAATTATGTTGACTCCGTATAAATGTATTTTTGCTGTGAAAGCTAAAACGTGCTCGAGTGGCGTTTCGGGTCCGGACCATAACTTCAGCTTCGTGGAAGGTCAATTTGTTCATATTCAGCTCGTATTATTTTAGCTTTAGTCCATATTAATTGTTAAAATTGAAATACATTTATTTTAATTAATTTATAGTGTTATCGAAAATAAAATAAAAAAATTGCGCATTGCTTAACGCCCAGAACAAATTGCACATAGGAAATATGCTATAAAATATTATTTGACTACGAGTATATTATTCTAGTTCTCAGTGACTAATGTAAATTTAGTTTGTTGGTGTTTTTATGTTAATAAGGGAAACAAATATAAAAAAAATATTAGTATATCATTCAATTTCAAAATTTCAAAATTTATTTTCAGCAAGTACCTTACATGTTTTTGTTATCCTATATACACACCTATATTATATAGAGAACGCAAAATAAGCAAGATTTTTAACTATTATAACTATTCATTCAGCCCACATTCGTATTATGAAATAAGAAAAAATGTTTCGTATACGTTAACAAAGAGACAATCAAATCTCAGAGAACAAACAGTAGTCTAAATTAACGGTAACATGTGAAATATCGTTGGTGCTTTGGTACTGTCAAAACATTTTGTCATACACGACTGTGCGACGTACAGATCTAAAATTTAGGGCTGTCGGTCTAAAATCGATTCATCAAAAAATCGATCATATGGAGTAAAATAATCGATTTTCTCCAGATCGATTTAAAGTCCTACACTGATTCAATGAATTTCGAAGTTATTTAAAAATATTAAAAAAGATATAGTAAAGATAAATTAGTTTCTTACAGTCAATTTTAAATATCAGAAAATGTATTTATTTTAATATCTCGTGGTGGATTGACACGTCAGGCTGGCGACCCTCCGTAAAAACTAAATCCAAAACCGATTACAGTATGGAGTACATTAGAGTCCAGGAGTACATTAGAGACCATGTGGAAGTAGTATATACTGTGCTGACCCTACGAAGGTGGGAAAAGAGCAGGAAAAGATGATGGAATTACTTGTAAAATATTTCAATTTACAAGCTAAAAAATTGTTTATTTAATGATTGGCGTATAGGCATAATTGAAAACATAATTAATAAATTAATTTAATTGAGAATGGATTGTAGTATGATTGATCAAAATCAAATCGGATATCGTTTTTTGAAAGTGAATCGATACAGCTAATACTGCGCTCGGGCAGATCATAATGTCTCGCACGTGTCGGACAGAGGAAGCAAAAAAGAGGAGGCAGGGGACGGAGGGGATACGTGACCCACTTCCCCGGCTAATTGTGGGCAAGAGCTCGTTACGGAACTGAGACCGTCCATCATGACGCCAAGCGATTGATGTAACGGTATTTGGCGGTGAACCAGACACATATTTTTAATAAATAAAACCTCATTTAATTAAGAGGTTAAGAATTAAAAAGAATGTAATGAATATTTAAAAAATATACTATTTTCAGAATTAACAAAAATATTATTATTCACATATGAAAAATTTTAGATTTTAATTTGGATTAACGGCGGCCTGCCGCAAAAACTGTAGCCGAAAGCGATTAAATTACAGTATAGATAACAGTAGAGTCCAGTTGATATGGCCGAGTAGTACATAGTGTACTACTCTACTTACTCGAAGGTGGAAAGGGGAATTTTAATAGTAATTATTTTCATTACTAACACTATTTTAAGATTCTGTTCTTACTAACACATATGGATTAAAAAAAACTGAAACAAATATTTTTTATTCATTTATTGCACAACCTAACGTGGTAGAGACGATTATGAGGTTTACAGCAGGTATTTAGAGCTAAGCGAATTACTTTAGATTTAGACAAATTATGTTACTGAAATCGTCAAAAGATGCTCCTTGTCTGACCGCCTTCGTTCGGAGGGGCATGTTAAATTGTACACACTAAAACCCTCTGTTTGGGAAATTTAACAATATGTTTGATTGCTCAACGTAAAATAAAAGATTACCGAAGGTTGCAGGTTTGCGTCCCTTCACGCTCGCCAAAAATTGTAAATAAGGAAAATTTAACAATTTTGCTTGATTTTACGATATCTTTATTGAGTTTAAAATTACATCTTGTCTTTGTTTGTGACTGGCGAACGAATGGAATGTAAAAAATATATGTGTTATAAAAGAAAAAGAAAAATTTATATATATACATTTCTTACCCGCTAGATGCAACTAGTCAGTAATTTAGTATAAACAAAGAGTAAGAGAAGAAACCGATTATAATCAACCTAAAGAGCCTTCTCGGGTGATCCGATTTTCCGCTAAACCCATAAAAGCTTATGGTTAACAAAACTTGAGCCAACCTACTTGACTTGTAACTAAAACTCTAGTAACCAAAAAGAACGGTGAAAAAAACAGAGAAAGGTGAAGAAAGTATAAAACAAGCTGATTTTGTAAATTAGCTGAATACAATAATTGGAGAAGCACTAGAAGAAGAAAATAAAGACAACAGTTTTTTTTTATCTCAGATCGATTCTCCATTCTATTTTAAATGGTTGGTAGCCTGATAGGGTAATTGATTCAAATTATATATACAACTCAATTTATGTCTTGAACATTAACTTATGTTTTTAGCACCATTTCAAATCTTTCGACAGACTTTTGGCAACAAGCCAAATCGTCTAAGTTGACAGCATATCTTTATCCTCTCTGTACGTTAAAGATGTAGTAGTTGTTTTAATTTACCAATATAGAAATGACTTCCTTGTAGGTTAGACACATATAGATTTTTAAAACCTAATTCGGACATTTATAAATCAATTTCAGCATGTTGCTTATTACATTAGGAATTGCGCAAATCAAATTAAGCTTTTTAAAAATAAAATTCGGACCTTAGTATAACTAATTGACGTGTTAACTTCCAAATTTGATGCATGATGTAAATAAGAAATAGAAAAAAGTTTCATTTACAATATTTGTTGCCATGATAATGTGGACATAAACAACATTTTGACACATCTATTATCGAAATACGAGGAATAAAATTACAAAAAAATAATAATTTGACCCACTTGTGAATGTCCCCTTTCTAACAAAAGAAAAAAATTAAATCGGTTCACATAGACAAAGTTGTGGTGGCGGTAACAATTACACAAAAATACAACCGAATTGAGAATCTCCTTCTTTTTTTAAATCGTTTAATAACAGCCAATGAGAGCGCTTTGATGTTTGTAAGCTTTATATAGTTTCGAAGATAAGCGCGTTTATCGTAGCATAAACTTCAAAACTACAAATATGCTTTGCATGCCTTCGTAATATTAAAACATTTCTAGTAACTGCAGTTCCATATTAGCTATACAACTAAATAAGAATTGTACAAAAAGATGACTTGAGAGTTTGTTGAGAAATAATTTATTGAAATATGAAATTAAATAAATAAACTTAATGGCTTTGTATCACCATTTGGATGTCGCGATCGTTAGAACTAAAACATATTAAAAGTTGCACGAAACTTACTAATTTAACAAGAGCTTATTTGGATTATTACCAGATATCAGGCAGAAAATTACAAGAATGTACATGTGTAATTTATCGTTCACTATCCCTGAAAAAGATACTGGACGGTTTATAAATCGACTTCTCCAGACACTATTACATACCCTAATTATCATATATGATAATTTCTGACAAATTGTCAGATTTTTCAGAGGTCTTGTTGGCCCTCTTTCTGTCGTTACAAAAGAGCCTTCTCCATCCAATTGACGAAGTTATTCACTTCATTTTATTTTATTCTTTTACGATTTTCGTAATTAACTTTTTAACAATATTGTGGTATTTATGAAAAAAAATGAATAATTTAATTCAATCCAAAAAATAAATTACTTTTCGTTTTTTTATAAAGGCAATGATCTAAGAAACCTAAACGATTTAAACTGAGTCATTGGATATTATAAGATTTGGGGTATATTTTTTCGGTCATGGCATGCCATCATGTGGCTTCACAATAAGTCAGTTTAAATCTGTTAAGCGGGGGCTAATAATGAGGTCATCCAAAAAGGCGTTTTAGTATGGATAAAAGATTATCGGATCATATTACCTTTTGATATATAAGTGCTTTAGTATGTGGAAAACCCGAATCGAATTTCGGACAATATCTACTTATGACATGTTCTGTGTATATGTAGGACAAGTTGTTTATGCCTGGCGTTGTCCGGGTTTTCGGAAAAATTTTATTTCTATAAAAAATAAGACGACATAACCTTTGTTCTTTCTAAGTAAACGTATATATAGTCTAATGATTTAGGGTACGGGCAGCAAATAATAAGGTCGGTTCGAATTTGACAATGAACTATTATTATTAGCATAAGTTTATGCTTGGGTTAAATGTTTTTTTTTTAAGAAAGTGGCAAACGAGCTTGCGTTTCATCTGCTACAAAGTGACCGCTACCCATAGGCATCTGTAACAAGCTAATGAGATAGGAAGGAGCAGTATCTAGTTTGTGCCTCCGGCACCTCAATCATCGGACGAAACGCATAATACTTCTATTTTATGCCTGTCTTCTGTGCGGTCAAGCGGGCCACACGTGAAACTCATATTGTTGCTGGCTCCGCCACTGTTAGAAGAAAGATTTGAAAAGGTTAACAAGATTTTTTACACAACCAGCTAAATTGTAATGCACAAAGTTAATTTTAATCACATTGTACACACATGAACATGTAGAGAGATCAACTAAAGAGTTGAATTGGGTCCAGGTTAAAGAAAGATTAAACCTTTTGTCAATACGCAATAAAGCCAAAACTTAAACTAGCTTTTCATATGCAAGTCTTGCAACTTGACGCGGAAGAATTTTCGATCGAAGGCCAGCGAGAGTAGGCAGGAGGGATAACGTAATTTATTAGCCAGATACACAAGTGCAATTTTGTATTGGTCTGGCTAATTATTATATTTTATAGTAATTAAATATTCGTCTTTGTTCATTTCTGTCTTCTTATTGTATTTTACTGAGGATAATTAATACTGATTCCTGTTTTTTTTCTTCATTAAGCGACAAGACCTCTAGGTTGGAAAGTCTCAAATTTATAGGTTTTCAAATTCAAATTAGGTTTTTCGGCTTTCTACGAATCAAATTTCGACTTTTGCAAATCGAATTAATTTAATGTGTTACATAATATTAACTGACTACCATTAACAAAAAATATCCGCAACAACCTTTTGGTTCTGTAATCCTTTAATGTATAATGTATACAGATAAATTTCCAGCTTTTATCCAGAAAAGGGTAAAGGAGGAAAATGACATGAGGGTATGAGATCATATGAAACGTAGAAGTAAAAATAGTCGAGTTTCCGAAGAAGTATATGAAAACAACCTCTTAATATATACGCTGTAAGTCTTAAATACTCAGGATACCGATGAACATTTTTTTTAAATTGACGGTGACGTAATTATAAATATATGCATGAAAGATAACGTCGGTGTACCTTACCGCGGTGTTCAAATAATTACGCAGATTATCTAGTCTGGCCTGAATCTGTTAGCAAACATTAGCTCTGCGCCCACGCCACGACGCGGTCTGACCTAGTAACTTATTATAGCACAGAGTTCATTAACTCCCACTTCCGAATATGATACTATACAATACAGATTGATTTGACAATTCAGAAGAATGTGTCGCAAGATGGGTTATCTATGATCTCAAAGGTTTAAAAGGCATTGTTTTAGATTTAAGATTTTTCTTTCCATTGCCATGAATTTAAATCATTTTATATCATAGTGCCCCGAAATTACTCGATGGAATTGTGTGAAAACCCAATAAGGGTGAAGCCAGATGAGCGTAATTTTTTGAATGTTCAATCGCGTAATTACGGTAGCAGAAATTCTACCCAGTAATAATAATCTGATCATATTTATAACTAGATACGTGTTTATAATATTTATGACTGATGCATCGTGTACTGAGTTAAGTGAGTTTTAATTTAAAAAAAACTGGTACCCAGGGAACAAGCACGTGAAACGCGTATTTTAATTATATATTTGTTATGAAATCCACTACTTAAGTCAAATTCGCGTAAGTCGTGGTATGTAGTACGGTAGTACGTGTCACAATATAAACTGTAGCTATGCGTTGAATTTGCGTAAGTCGGGGTAGCGGAAGTCAAGGTATTGTTGTAATAATAAAAAAAAAATAATTTATAGACTAAAGCTTGTACTAGGAAAGTATGAATGGTAAGAGATGTTCAATGTCAAACATTAAAACGTGTGGTCGATAAAAAGACGGGCCGTGACGACCTTCAAGCTCCTCATGCGGAGCAGCGTCGGATCCAATGAGTAGTCCGCTGCATCGTAATGAGAGACGACGTGACAGTCCTCTGACCATAGGGTGACCACGCTATTACCACTTACATTTTGTGTTCATAAATAAATAAGCACTCGCACCCATAATCCAGAGGGGTAGGCAGAGATAAAGGATTTTTATTTGGCACAGCTCTCCTGTTTCTTCTACATTCATAAATGATCGTCATTTACTGGTACTTCTTATATCGACTTTGTAATAATTCAAGAAAGTTTTCTTGAAAAAGTTATAATTTTTCCATTTTTTTTTTGTGTTTTTAATCAAATAGATTTGTCTTGTCACTCTCACTTCATTCTTCCAAGATGCTCGAACCACCTTTTGCAATTCCAGTCGCAAAGATCATTGTACTTCCCAAGTCATACCGGCCCCTTCTTTAAATAGCTATATAGCTACATTATCGGTAATTAAAATATAAAACCAGATTGCCCACGTACTGTAAAACTAAGGCGATATTAGTGAACACTTGTCGAATTCCGGAATGTCCTAGATTTGTACTGTACACTCATGGCTACTCTAAACGCAAGACAGTCAGCCATCATTAAGTAAACAGGGCGTCGAGGACGTATGGAGCTTACAATAAATCTTGCCCCCGCGAGGCTATTACGATACTGTTTCAAATAAAAAGAGCACGTAAATATCGTATGCTAATAATGCATATCATGCATGGTGCTAGAATCCGGCCAATTACCTGAAGTGTCATATTACGTTAACAACATGGGTTCTATTTTTATCGTAACGTAAAGTAATAAAGAGCTTGTCTAGTTTCAAATGGACGTAGCTGCATATATTAAGAAGATAAACGTGCATGGTTTACTTCTATATACATAGATATAATTTTAACAGTGGTAGAGTCCGCATCATGTTGCACGAATGACCCGCTCGAACGGCGACATACCATGACCTCACAGAAGACAGGCGTGAAGTAAATCAATTCTGCGTTTCTTCTAAGGAGTGAAGTTCCGGAGTCCTCATTTTAGTCCTCTTCCTCTCTCACCCTTTTCTTATTAGAAAGGGAAGGGATGATTTGACGAGGAAGTGTGTGGATAGAAGAAGGAAAATTTCCATTCTTCTATTCCTTATCTCATAACTTTTTCATTTATGAATAGATTTCAATTCTTTTTTGTTGAAAGGTGATATACGCAAGTGGGCCCCATTTAATTTTGAATATCATTGTTGCGGATGTTCATGGGCGGCGGTGATCGCTCTTTTGGGCGACAGGTACAGTAACCTGTCGTTTGCCCATTCTTCTATAAAAAAAATTGAGTTCTGAAGATATACCGAAAATTGGCATATTGGTAGGTTTAAGGCAAGACCTGTTTTATTCCTTACATTTGATAGACAGAGGAGGTAATGTCTATTCCCTCTTTCCTTATTGGCGCTTAAATCTTGTGAGCTTACTACCGATATCAGTCTCATGACTGCATCGGTTTACAATTTACCCTGCGAATGTTTAACAGTCAATGCAAGCGAGCAGATCCGCGGAAGTATGACGAGGTTGTTCGTACGTTTGTTGAAGGATAATTTAGAAGACGTGATACGCTTCTCTAATAGCACATTTAATTCGAGGAAATCTTGGTGATTAGCAAACTATAGATTCTTACATCTTAAGCAATATAATGTAATGTCAATATTTGATTACGTGTTGGTGAAAACGTCATCATTCAGCCTTAAAATACGTATGTATATGCTTTGCTCTTGGTTTTAGCTTCGATTTCTTGGTTCGACATCTAGCGATGTTTTTCAAAACCCTTTTTTAAAACTCCTGTTAAAAAATAGGCAGTAATTGTTATTTATAGCCAGGGCTGGAACAAGACTGAGACTGGAAGAATAGATGAGGGCATTTTGAGAGCCCGTCTACGAATTTACCCACTTAATAAACCGATTTCATTTATTTATTACTGATGAATTCATTTGACACAATTGTAACAATAATGTTTCAACCCTAATTTGACACAATTAAAATGGTAACGTTTCAACCCTAATGTAGTTTCTACAAAGAGCTGCTGCGTCCGTTTCGTTTTGGACCAGCGAGCTCCGTTCCGCACACTTCTTGCCATCTGCAACACATCTGTTATTAATATACTGAGAATTTATTTAATGGAGCATTATTTGTCCATTGTTGGGGCATTATATGTTCACTGCTGGACGTAGGGATAACCTGTGAAACTTATTGTGTGGACATCCGCAAACTTGACCAGATCATCGGCGCGGTCCATCAACACTGCGTTGACAGAACATTTGGCTCCACCGGCCCTATAGTCAACGTAAAATGATTCCGATCCATTGACAAAATGTATACTAAAAAAGTTTTATACAAAAAAGACATTTCATGTATTTTAAATTTTTAGTGATTATTATATTTATATGCAACACAGACTAATACAATAAATTGCTAGTATGGCAAAAATAATGTTCTAAGAAGATAAAGAAGTTATAAACTCTGGAAAGTGTACAGTCGTGGCCAGAATGTTGTTTTAATTAGATACGTACTGATATTAACATTTAAACATAAAGATTGGCAATCTATTTATAAAATTTAGTGAAAAAAAATCTATAAAACAATCTCTAACATTTCCTTATTCATTCATTAGGTATTATCAGTTTATGTAATTGGCTGAAAAAATACACATTTATTCGCCATATATAGCCGTGAACTAATAGAAAAAAATGCTAATAGAAAAAAAATTGATAGTATGTCTTGTGAGTTATATATAATTTAAATAATTTATTTATATGTGTGGCTATAAGTCATTTATAGCCACGGTACGTCTGCTTTCCAAATAAATTTATGAAATCAGTTTATAAGTGACTAAGATCTCGGGGTTAATAAACTTAAAAAAACGCAAGCGAATTGAGAACCCCCCCCCCCCCTCTTTTTTGTAGTTTGTTAAAAAATCGCGAGCCTTGTTTAATGTAACTTAGGTTAAGTAATAAGGTAGGTTTTTTAGGGTTGGTCTATTTTCGAAATAAAGCATTCCTTGTTACATTTAAAAGACGAATAGATATTAAAATTTCTATCTAATGTACTCGTAGTAAGCTTAAAACAGGTGAGAGATTATATATTGTAACTAATAACTAGATTTCCAACGAATCGTAACATTTTAATGGCGCCACTGACGCTTGACCGAATCCCGTTAGCATAAGAAAAAGTATTACACAGATTATAAATCTAATAACAAATAAAATACTACTTATTTTATCTGTTATTATTGATTTCACTGATAAAAAAATATTTTATTTGTGCTAATAACAAAACTGCACCAATAGCGTTAAGCTAATATTAAAACCGGAATTATTGATAATGTGTTTTGCAATGGCAACAACAAATATGGAAGTAAAATTAAATTGGTCGAAGTAAAGTGGATTATTTTTTCTTTACAATCTTGCCCCGCTTATAAATTGCTTAATTGTATTAATTCCATGTTATTAACGTGTTAAATTAATGTTGTTATGTTTCATGTTCCTTACTAATTATATTCTGGGATTTCATCATCATAATCTTCATCATCAGACTGGATTTGTCTACCACTACACTTAGACTTCTTAAGTTCGTGTAATTTCTTTCATTTCCTTTTGTCGTCTCCGCCGTGGTAGATGTGATCGGAGCACCACGGGGGCTGTGTGTGTTGTATAAACAACTGGCTCATACTGCTTTCGAGTTTTAATTACGAAGATTTATAACTTTCAAACAAAATATATTGAGAGATATATTTGACTGACTTGTTAAAATCCGGTTTAAATTGGTATTATTAACAAAACATATGTTGTTATTTATAAACAACAAAATAATGGGTAAATTAAGGAACTACTGAAGCGATTTTAATCGCTGTGTGAAACACAAGCTATTAAAACGTTTTAATAGCTTCATTTACCAAAAGTTACTTCAGATAAGTAAGTAAATAAGCTAGTATTATTAACGTGTGTCACAAACACATTTTAGTTTTCAAACCTTACCAAGTAAATGTTTTAAACAGTCTCTCAAAAAATATTACTCTATAATTTTTATATAATAGTATTGAGACAAAGCAGATATCTTGAAAAAACTAAATTACCAAAAAATGCACTGTAATTTCAAAGAATAGAAGACACAAGTATCAATTATACATCATAAAACATTGTGGATGAAGATGTTTATCTCAATCTTTGGCAGAACGGATAAATTATCGTGTTCCTGATACCAATATAGAAAAAATCAACAGCTCGATGATTGCTTGGTTTTGATTGTTTCAAGTTGTGGACATTTCTTGTATTTCAACAAACTGACAACAAGTTGACTGTAAAACTATTTGAAGTGATAAGGGCACGAGAAAATTTTCATAATTATAATGACAAACCGACATAATATTTTTAGGTTATTGTGGTAGGGAAAATATGCTGTTAATAGAAAATACGAATAAGATTATCTTGACAATTTTTTTAAGTTTTTCGGAAATACTGTACTCGGAAGAAAAAGACTATCAGTACCTTTGAACTGCCAAGAATGAAAGTAATGTCAAGGAGTTCACTGCTAGTCTTTAATAACTAGAAAGGTATGAGAAGAATTAGATATATAATTAGTAAAACTATTCAAGCAAATATTTTAGAATAGAGCCGTTCTAGATTACAATATGGCGTTAACATTAATTTTATCAAATCTGTTGATTATCAATGTTATATTTGAATAAACTTTCTAAGCAGACACAATAAAACATTAGTGCATTATCATCAGTGCAGGAAATGAAACAAATAAAATTCTGTTTTCGCAATAATCAAGATTTTAGTACACGCAATTAAACGGTCGTCGACCTGAGGCATGGGGCCATAACAACCCAATAAATTAGCATAAAACGCTCGAAAAAGTAAAACAAAATTCGCAATTTTTCAGATTATGCTAAGTCGAACAAAATGTTCTATCAAGTTCTCATAGGTAAATGCGAGTAGATTCTACACTATAGAAGAAGTAGTTAGTACAACTTCTGCGTCCGTGTTTTTCTTCGTTGTTCTTTCATCTCATCCTCCTTCTTTTTATTATGTAGCCTTTCCTCTGACTTCAAATAACGCTAGCATTGCTATGGTAGCGATGGCACTATAAATTTAATGGACCGTTTGGTCATGCAATTGCATCTAATTCCTTTGTTAGCAAAGTTATGTTCAAAATTGCTGCGTCAACGTTTTCGTTCATTTTTAATGCTCTACTCTTCGTTTGATACGTTAGTTTGTAAACAATTCGGTCGTAAAGGTAACTCATTCTAAAAGATTCTTTAAAACATAAAACGCGACATTCCTCAAATCATTTGAACTTTATCACGATCCAGTCTCACCGGTCGGGCCAGTTGCACTGAGCCAGAGAATTATGTATTACCGCTGTATAAAACAGGGATGCCAAATCTTTGGCTGCGATATTTTATATGGTTCTGTTTCTTTTTATAAAAAAAGCGTTTATAGTTGGTACTTAATGGCTTTACTTTAATTTTACGATTTTAAGTTTTGAAATTAAATAAGTCTTTGTTTCTTTAATATGAATTGTACAGTTCTCTTACTTAATTAATATACAAATAATATTTAGGTACATATTGCAAAGGTTTTTTTTTGCATTTGAGTTTTAGGTCTACATTGCCCTTTCTAAGCAAATATAAAGTTTATTCAGCTTACCGACAAGGTCGTTCAATAGACCCGAGAACAGTGAAATCGTCAATGATCGATGTAAAAAAATCTGAAATTGTTGGATTTGATTTTTTTATCTTTATATTATGAATGTTTTGGAATATTCATAAACAAACATGGCGGCGGTGATGATGTTTGTTTTTTCATTATCGTATAGATTTCAACGTTCCGGAATAAATTGCGAATCTTACTTTTCCTTCATACATTTTCGAGGGAAGATTAAAAAGACATTTATTTACATAAATTACGTAAAATAAGAGGAATATAAAAGATTACACACCATTTCAATATTATAACATTTTGCTATTGAAACTTTTTGACCTACATGCGGGCGTTAGTTGGTGATTTGAGCATCCCTGCTGTAGAGTATCTGGTCATCATGACAACTTGTAAAATTTTGTAAAACAGGATGATCTTTGTCAAATTTCCTAAGAAAATGTATTTCTGATTACTGACTAGAAAATTGCACACAAAATATCATGTAGTCATAATCTTAAAAAATCTTTCCGCTATTATTGCTTCCTTAAGCCTGAAGAAGACGTTTATTTCCTAACTCTATGGATACAAAACAAGCTACCGGCATGATTAGTAGATGACTAATCAGGGACAATTTTACGGACGACGTTCTCGAACGGATTATGAACTAAATATCTAAATAACTACTTATTCACAACTTGACAATTTGTAGTCGATAAGTCGATAAACAATCAACAAAAATATGTTAAATGTGCTTCTGATAATGATTTTACTAGTACGGCAGTTTTACGAGTTAAATTATAAACTAGCGATTTTCACAATTTTACGATGGCAGAATATATAACATAAATTAATATTTAGATTAAAACTAGCCCTGTCAACTTTGTCCTGACAAACTCATATGTCGATTTTAGATTTCGACTATATTCTTATTTAAGTTTATACGAAACAATTATGTATGGATGACATATATGTTTAATATTAAATACACGCTACAAAATATACTGACCTTCATTTTGTTTGTATAGGGAATTGCGGTTGCCAATTTTATCTGCATATTCTGTATATGATGGATATAGATAATTCAAAGGATGTCAAAAAAATGGAAGAATGTATACCTTTTATTATTTTATAGATGATAAAAATTAGATAAATCACTGTTTTTGATTTAAAAAAAAAATGCTTTATATATAATTTTAGACCTTGAGTATACTCGTATGTCTTAGATAAAGTTATTTCAAATAACTTACCTTCTCTCCCCTCATATTACCAAGCTTACGAGCGGGCCATTTATGAAACAGATGTTGTTGCGGACTCTACCGCTGTTAAACATAGTATACTCGTCAATTACGATTACCCTCAATACAAGCATTCTTTAACATTAAATAACATAGTTATATGTTAATATATTAATAGTTTTATAGTTAATTTTAAATAACAGCAAATATTTTTGTACATTTTGTTTTATTGTATATCTTAATAGAATCCATCTCTTTTATTATTTCTTTTTTAAGAAGTTTATTTTCATCAACTGAAGAATGTCCTTTTTTTAAATTAAGACACAGTCACAAAATGCACGTTGAATCATTTTGTTAGTATTGTCCTTAAATAGTTACTGGTGGTGACAAAAAAGTGAAGGGTGCTAATAGACGCTCTCGAGCCAAGGGCGCGTGCATGCGTCAACTTTGACTCTAGAAAAATACGCATATTTGTACATGCATTAGGGATTCCAATCATGACATATATCAAGGACAGCCTTAATAATGTACTCGACATTATTTTTTGTTTATTACTCTTCTTTAAATTTACCAGTGCCAAGTTTAATTTTTATGAAAACAAACTTTTTTTGTTTCATTTCTTGGCTTAAACCTAACTCTAATAGCACAGTAAATAATTCCTTTTCCAAATCCGAAATCGATTTTGATCTGTGTTTTAGTAGATTGAATGTAGATGTCGGGAAACTTACAAAAGCCTGTCCGTGATATATGTCATGATTGGAATCCCTAATGCATATACAAATATGCGTATTTTCTAGAGTCAAAGTTGACGCATGCAGGCGCCCTTGGCTCGAGAGCGTCTATTAGCACCCTTCACTTTTTTGTCACCACTAGTAACTATTTAAGGACAATACTAACAAAATGATTCAAGGTGCATTTTGTGACTGTGCCTTAATTTAAAAAAAAGGACAAGAATATAAACTTCTTAAAAAAGAAATAATAAAAGAGATGGATTCTATTAAGACAAACAATAAAACAAAATGTACAAAAATATTTGCTGTTATTTAATATTAATGTATTACATATAAAACTATTAATATATTAACATATAACTATGTTATTTAATGTTAAATAATGGTTGTATTGACGGTAATCGTAATTGACGAGTATATACATATGTTTTACAATGGTAGAGTCCGCAACAACGAAATCTGTTGCACGAATGGCCCGCTCGACCAGTGGAATACCCCGACCTCACAGAAGACAGGCGTGAAGTAGAAGTATTCTGCGTTCCATCTGAGGAGTGAGGTGCCGGAGGCCTAATTTTAGTCATCTTCCTTTTCCAATAAGGAAAGAATGGGAAGAGAAAGGGGATTTGACGGGGAAGGTAATAGATAGAAAAGGAAATGTCAATTTTTCTTTCTAACTCGCAAATGCTTGTTGCAGGTGCCTATGGGTAGCGGTCACTCAAGTGTGTAAACATTGTATGAATATAAAACAAAGCTTATATTAGGCTATAAAAGAAGCTAACGAAGTCTGGCAGAATCTTTCTATTAATAATTAACTTGCAATATTGACATTCACTCTGTCGTTATCGGGCATGAATAGTGTGAAACATGTTGTTTTGTTAAAGATCTTTAAATTTGTTAAATTCAAGAACATTTTGGTAAGTACGTAAGTGGGTAGGCTAGGCAATTTGGCGAACACACGATTGACACTTGGGAGCTGGCAGGCATGTCGTCACGACCATCTGTGTCGCGTACAATTTCAAGCAATGATCACATGATTAATGACAGTTTCGAAACAACTTGACTGGGGAATTGACGGTACACTGCCAATTATGTTTATGAATGAATACTATTTGGTTATGGTAATTACTATTCTGACGACAAAAACAGTTGGTCATCGGATCTGAATGTGTTATCTAGTTAACAAGGTAAAATGACAGCAATTTTAAAGACTCAAACGTGCAGTTGTTGTGACAGCTAATATACTAAAAGATTTAAGTTCGGACAATCGATTCCTAATTGAATTTATAAGTCAATATAATGTCACAGTGGCTTTTCTAGTGTTGTAGATGCTCATTAAATAACTTATTAAAATATTAGGTCGGCAACTAATAAACCCGCCACTTTTTTCGATCGATTGCTAGCACAATGTAGAAGATTCTAGAGCATTTCACCACAGTATATAAATAGAGCGTGAATCAATCATTCGATCATTGCGCAACTGAACTTCAAGGA
>DWLR01001599.1:0-17655 GCA_018246295.1 Papilio alexanor hazarajatica
TTTATATGATTGTATTTAATTGTTTAATTATTATTAAATAATTTATTTTTAATTATTTAATAACGTTAGTTACAATGTCTTTAATTTTAGTTTTTATTATCCATATCTCTTCTTCTTCGTGTGCTTCATTACTGAAGGTCGTGCTTCTCTTGATATGCCTTTACAGATGCCTCCACGCCACCCTGTCTTCGGCTTGTCTCAAGGCAGTCGGGATACTGAGTCCCAATATGGCTTGTACTTGATCCCACCAGCGGGTAGGTGATCGACTCCGTGACCTTTTGCCTTCCGACCACAACCAATTTGTCCAAGTTGTCGAGTTGTCTTCGGGCAATATGTCTCATTATATTATCCATATATCGAGTTTTTTTTATGATTTTCGTTATATCAGCATTTGAAAAAATTATCATTTTAAAGTTCATTACAATGAAATCAAAAAGTAACATTTAATAAATACATAAATTATAACAACACTTACTTAAGCAATTTAAGATCCCTTTAATTTTTGTTTTTAAGTAAATTACTTAACTAACATTTGAAGGTATTTGTAATTCGCTAAAAATTTCAATAACTTAGTTAAAACCAAAGTATCTCATTACTGATTCATTTAAAAAAATACTAAAACAAAAATCATTCATAGAGTTTTTTTATCAATTACGTTTTAAAATTGAATTCAAAATCCATTAGCAAAAGTGTGTTTGAGCAAGTCAAAGACGTGACCGGAAACTCGAAGCGGTGTAAATCGGTATCACTGTAATAATAATAAAGTTACGGTGACCATAAAGGCGAGATTTTAAATTATAATAAAGTTTTAGTACCGCTTATTACATCGTGAAATACACGTTGAATTCACAATCTTTGTGGTACAGTCAACAATATGTAACAGATAACAATAATAACATGACAGAGCTCCACCTTCCATCCGCACTACCTTGATGGTTGGCATTCCACAACCGTGCGGTTTTCGCTTCTGGAACTTCCGCTCTCGCACAGCCGCATTATGTATCTGTCGCCAACGGTATTCCCAAACCGATACGACTTAGGGGCCTTCAAGAGGAGAGGCCGTTTTTCTTCCTTAAAAACCGGCAACGCATGTGCAGTTCCTCTGGTGTTGCGGATGTCCATAAACGTCGGTTCACTTAATGTTAAGCGACCCGCTGCTCGTTTGCCTCGCTTATTCTATAAAAAAAATATGTAGTGATATTCATTTATGCATTTGAGTTTTGTAAATTTATGGGATACGACCACTCCAAATCTAACCCTCCTCAAATCGCAGAAATAGTCCCATAAGGAGAGGAGTGGAAAAGTATTTAATTATTGTTATTAAGCAAAGCAGATTCAAATTTGTTCTGCAATAAGCCACTACAGAATGTATCATATTAAGTAAAAAGCAATAATGTTATAAGTTATATACATGCATTTTACAAAAAGCGATATATGATTTTTTAAAGAAATCAATTTACATTTATATTGGCAATCTACCAACTGTCAATCGTGAACGTTTGTGAAAGATAAAAGAAGGTGCTCTTTTAATTTATGAACTACTTACAAGCATATTCTTGGCAAACATTTTACATCATGTTGTAAAGAAATTAACTTTTTAATTTACATTAATAAGAACATAAAATTTTATTTTATTTATGAAATTTCATGTACTTTTACGTTAATGAGAAGAAAGTTCTGAAGATTGTTTTTTAATTTTCGAGATTTTGTTTTATATTATGTAGTGATTATATAAACATTAATATGTTCCATGACTTTGGGAAGATCGGTGGCGTGTTTACTGGCTTATTTATTCTTGGGTTAATAAATACACTTATGTTATCGTTGAACACTATTGATGTCTAAGCAAGATTCAAGCCAATAGCTCATCTGTCTTTATAAAGCAATCTTTTAAAAACAATTTAAAAAAAAAACACTTAAACACACTCTTTAGATTGATTTTATCCGGTACTTTTATAAACTTAAACAACTGAATCTCAGCAATGTGCACTTTAACACTACATTAGAGAAGCGCGTCCGTTTTATTTCTTCCAAGTCTCGCGAGCGTTCGTTGCAATGGAGATCACGTCCACTAAATTTTCTCGGTCGATCACACAGGGCAGACGGCAGCAGATCTCTCACTTAGTTATATTAACCATATTGTTTCTACCACAACTAACAACTAACTTGTGGAATCATTAAAATTAAAGAAATTTTTGGCAATAACTCTGGAGGCCAGAACACTTTGACTTAGGATCATTCAATAAAATTGTGTCCCAACTTAAAGACGGAAACGCATGTGCTTACACTTACTTTGGTGTTGTAGATTATGATTACTTAACGTTAGGCGACCCGCTGGTCGTTTGCCCCCTTACACTATAAAAAAAAATCTTGTCAAAGAAATAAACTCCAGTATTTTTTTTTTATTATATTTAGTTACTAAGTTTCTTAAAAGCCAAAGTACGTGTTATTTTTCATAAATAATTTTTTAAGTTTCACATTCGTTCGCAAAGTAAATAACTCAACGACAAGGCACGTAAAGTTTTTTCGCTCCTACTCGTATCCTCCCTCTTGTACAATGAACCCACATGAAACCCTTTGAACGAAAATTCCTTTCAGATCTATTGTTGTTTAAAAGTAGTAATAAAAATCCACTAAAAAATCCTTTAGGTGTAACATTGACTACATTTTTGGACGGTAACACCTTTATAAAAAAAAAAACCCAAGGACTCAAGTTTCAGTGGCTTACCTTGTCATATTGAAATGCAGTTAAATGCTTTGTCTTTGACTCCAAATTGAACAATTGAATCAAATTGAAGGATACACTAATTATTATTATTTTTTAATTTGTAATCTTATTGAAATCTTAATTTAAGTTAATTTAACAGTGTAATGAAGGCATCCAAATAAATTAAAACTAAAGACATTTATTTACATTGTCTATTCCCATTACTGTAAATGGTCACATCTGGCCATTCTTTATCACATTTAATCACATTCCGTCATATTTTATTACTCTACTTGAAACTTAAATATGTTTTGATAATGTTGACTTAATGGTTATGAATACTACATTGTAACATCATAAGTCCATACGTGTTTTTGCAATAAATCCGCATGAGTTGAATGAATGGCGCATCGCCCGTTCGTCAAACAGGCTGCTCCGCTATGACGCGCAGATTTAATTTGATTGATGGTAAAATGTATACAAGACCGGCGTTTCATTGTAACATTTCATCCGTCGTTTCATATTGGTATGAATCATAGAACGATTGTTTTTATAAAGCTATACGTATTTTTTAAAATTGTCCATTGCTTTTTATGATAGTAGGATAGAAAGAAGCATGTGGCTGACCTGATGTTCCGTCACCACGGATACCAGATTTGCAATAAATTTTAGAGTTACAGAGGACAGGCTTTAATATAGAGGCTTTAATATTGTGTACAGGTGGGATATAGTTGATAAGGTAAAGGTGAAACGCATAGAGTGGAGGCTGCGGCATCATATTAAACGAAAAAAGTACCGACGGGTCCCCAAAACAACATCTTATCTGCGTGATAACTATTTCACTGGGCAGCTCAAAATAGTGATTCGCTATATTTCCATAACAAATAACTGATGACAGATACGGCTGATAATCGGTTCTATAAGCATTGTCGCAAAATATAAAAACACCACTGTTACGCGTTTTGGATATATTGTTAAATCAAAATTTTGAACATCTGTACTAAAATGCTATCACGCAGATAAGACGTTGTTCCTCGGACCCGTCGGTATAATCTACATCACCTCTGTATTCTATACGGTCATGTCGTGTTGACCGATATTTTTCAATAGAAGATATCTTAATGAAAATACGTAGAAGATTCAATATAGAGCGATCCACTTACCTGATGGGATATTTTTAGAAATGAATAGCTACTGGATGTCTACTATTGACCTGAAATACTTTGAAGGATAGTCCAATAATAATTAGCTTAATTTATTTATGCATACGTTCGTTGCAAAGTCGAGACCATTCTAAAACGGCGGCTGGAAACTTCGCTTGGTTTGTTAAAACTGTACTTGTTGCCTGAACTATTGTTTTCTTGGTTTATTTAAGCTTACAATGCGATACTTATTGCCGGCTCTTATAAAGTTGGCGGACTGAATCCGGTTTTACGCTACCGCATCTATCGTATCACTTATAACTGAATCTTTGTGAGATTTCTTAAATAGTTTTTTTTCTTACTAATTGATAATATGGAAATGTAATGCAATAAAATCGTAACATTAATATTACACTTTCTTGGCGTTGCGAGATGTGATTTGTTTTTTTTTTCAAAATTTCGGAATCGTTACAATTATCTTTATAGAATCATTTTAATCAACCATTATTTTACGGATTTATAATGTAAATACATACATTGCAAATCTATTCAAATATGGTAGTTCGCATTTCTAAAGGGGCAAATCGATTTTATAGCATATACTATGTTCTGACGAACGTGTTCAACTGTCAATCAAATACGTGACGGCATCAAATTCATATCGACTATTCACTGTTCGCATAGTTGCACAAAACTGATGTTATTAAAATATAATTGTAATTTGTATAATGATTATAAATATTATAAGATATATCAATTACTTTCGTTCTTTTCATTGATTAGTAATGATTGGTCTATGTGCAGCAAACACTTATCTCCCGTATTTAACATGTATCTTATTAGATACGAGTATGTAACTCTAGTACTCCGGTGTATTGTTAGGTGCAATTCTAGCCTTTATAAAAAGAACATCGTTTCTTAAAGAAGTAAAACATATCGTCCTTGACACTGCTTTGTAAGAAGTGTACGATTAAAGGTTTCAAAGGCGAAAATTTCAATCGTTAATTAAATTATTTACCGCCACATACAATAATATACTGTACAACATCTTTTTCGAGTTCCGTTCTTTGTTTTCTAAAATTAAAAGCAGGAATTACGGGAAGAACTTGTAGTAAATAAAAATTATTAGCAATCAATCAAATTTTCGTTCTCTTCAATCTAAAAACGTGTCCTTCGCACTAATTTACTCCAAACGTTACTTAACACTCCAACATTCATTAATTACATCCCTCGCCCCTTATTCGTTACGCGGATAAATCTTCCCCAGAGCTTCGCGCTTCCGTAACGGAGACAGATACTAATCTAAGGATCAAATGCGCAATCATTTAAAGGAAGGCCCAGTCTCTAAGACATATTTTATTTGTAGATCAATGTAAGCAAAATTACGCAACCTCTGACGTATTTGGTACTTTGACCTCTTTACGTATATTTTTATTTCTTACTAGCTCTCCGTGTCTTCACTTGGGTATATAGGCAATAAAATTGTGTATAGTAATTAATAACAGAGAACGTTTCTAATGTTGAAGAGTTTTTGATAGTCAACTCAAGAGTCATCAACCATCTAAGATCAAGTTTACATGCAGAATTGTTATTTGTTTTGAGTCTGGGATATTTACGTGGCTAAACCACCAACAAGTTTTTGTTTCACCTATAACTTGTACCAACATATTTCTATTTTTTATGTTCAATAGATAAGATATGAATACATGCTCAAGGCTAACACACACTTAAAACAAAACAGCTACGTAAAAATTGAAAGTCAATTGTTATTGTCTTCTTGAATCAAAATATGTAAGATCTTTGTCTTGCTTTAATTAACTAAGTTACATCATACAGGTAGAGGGGTGTCCTCAATGATAAGAATGGATGTTCCTCGTGGGGAGAACGGGTGCTTGTTATGGAAACAGTTTTTAGTAGGGTGAATATGGCGTCGTGTTTCCAGGTAGGTCGATAACGTCGTGAGAGAAAGAAAGCGGAAAATCGTTTGCCGTATTAGAAGAGTCTATATTCAGAAGTGAAATGATACACGTAAGTAATCACTTACCTAATTACATATTACTAAGACCTGATTAAAGCAAAAATTGAGAACTTAGATCAATCTATTTGACAATGACCGACAGACCTCTAAAAAGCTAACCGTATAAAGGACAGAAGTACAAGTATAGTTAAAAACATAACTTCTTAAAAAGATGCATAAGCTGTGTAAATTAATTTTGTGATATCTTTGTTTTCATGAAGGAAGTTGGCAAACGAGCAGGCAGGTCACCTCATGACAAGTGACCGCTACCCATAGGCAACTGCAACAAGCTAATGAGTTGCAGATGTGTTGCCTCTGGGATAAACAGAAAAAACATATTTCCTTTTACTATCCATCACTCCCTCCGCCAATTCCACTCCCCCTACCCTTCCTGTCTCTATAAGTAAAGAGTGGAAAGGGGAAGAGGACTAGAATAGGGCCTCCGGCACCTCACTCATCAAACGAAACTTAGGAAACTTCTACCTTACGCCAGCCTACTGTGAAGTCGTGGTATTTCACCGGTCGAGCGGGCCCATTCGGCAACAGAGGTTATTGTTGTGGGGTCTACCAGTGAGAGCATCTCAAAAAAAATGCAATATATCTCTTCAAATTAAACTTAGTAACGAGGAAATTGCAATCTTAGAGACGCAAGATACTCGTAGCAGCACGTAGAACGTGATCACTACTGTAATGCTATTGGGCGAAATAATTGTAGCTAGTGGCTCACACCTAAAATAATAATTTTGGCTTTCATTCCTATAGTAATGACTAAGTGTAGAACTATTTTGTCTCAAGTAATAAATAAATTGGAGTAAATTAGATACTGAAAAATAAAAAGAATTAAAATATTTTTTTTTCATCATTATCACACAGTTCCGTGAGTCATAAATTCGAAATCTTTTAAAGTATGGGATTTTATCTAAAGCTAATCATGAACTTTTAAACATTTTTTAACGTATTCTTAGTAGTACTACTTATAGCACTAAAGACTTTCTAATCCACTTTACTAATATTTTTAAATCTCCACAAGGTTCCTTGAATAAGGTACTATTCAAGCACATTAACATAAGGCCTGTTTTCTATAACGTCACTGTTGTGACCTGCTTCTACAGTGCAAAAGATAGTTTATATAGTATAATAAATTAGGACACGAGAGTTCAGGTCGTACCGTGCATTCATTTTCATTCATTTCATTTTCAATGAATTTCATTCATTCGAAGTACCTAATAATCTTACTTTTTATTTTGAATAACCTAGCGCTTGACCACAATCCCATTACATGTTAAGGGCCTCTACATGAGCCAAAAGTCAAGAGTCAAGAGTCAAAAGATGGCAAACACTGATGACTTTGACGTACATATAATGAATTCCTTTGTTTAAAAAGTACTATTTTTTCAATTTTGTATTTAAACTCTACAAAAAGTTTTCGATGCCTTGATAGTATAAAGATATCATAAAAGAGTCTAACTTCGACCCAACTTACACGTAGACAGAAAAAAATGTTTGTATACTGAATGTATTCCAAAATTGACACCATATCTTCGACTTGCCGTCGTTGACTTCCTTATTGAATTCCTAAAAAAAGGGTTTACGTAGCGGATGAAATTGATAAGATCTATCTCACAACGAAATAAATCTATAGGAAAAAGGAATCTTCGCCGGAAATCTCATAATTCGACAATTTACGTACGATCAGGTTGTTACTCCACATTGAAGTAAAAAACGAAACAAGAGAATTTGATTTAAGAGGGTTCGAAGCTACAGGTGCCACCGTCGATTGGCTCACACTATTTCACGTAGAAAAAGTCATGTGTATGTTGTTGCTAACAAAAAACATTAAAACGAAAAAATCGAATAATCATTCTTGAAGACGGTGCTCATCAACCACGGCCCTCACCATAATTAGTGGGATTTGAAGAATGATTAACTATTTTTTTTTATTTACTATTTTAACTTACATAGTAAAAAGTACTGACTGACCGGTTGGTGCAGCGGTAAGATATTTACTTGCCTCTCACGCCGCAGGTCGTGGGTTCGATTCCCAACCAGGACAAACATTTGTGTGTATGAACATGTATGTTTATTTTGTGTCTGGGTGTAATTATCCATATATGTACGTGTTTACAAAAGAAAAGTATTAATATATGTAGTATGTCAGTTATCTGGTTTCCATAGTACAAGCTCTGCTTAGTTTGGGATCAGATGGTCTGTACTAACAGAAGATATTGATAAAATATTTAAGCTGTAGAAACTTTGAAAAAAGTTCTCTCTGTCGCTCTCTCTTCCTAGCTATTTATCCCATTTGGTGGTGGGGTCAGCTTACTTCACTTTTCTCCTCCACATTGCTCTATCCTCGACATCGTAACCAATTACTACATGAAAAAAGTACACATAATACTTGATGTAATTATTCTACTCAAAATCGAGAAAATCACCTATTTAAAAATAGTAAATGATTGAATGGCGATAGGTTTTCAAATTTCCTTACGGACAAAATAGCTAAAAGTTATGATTTTATATTAAAATTAGGGCCAAAAGTTCCGGGCAGAAAGTTATGGTAAACTATGCCATCATGACCGCATAATGTTACTGTTTAATTTGACAGTCCACATTATATTTGTTCAAGTCTGAATGAGTTTACTTGGGGTTCGTTCGCGTTAAGAATGCAGTGAGTCATCAGTGCAACTGCAGAATAAAAGTGCATTTACCGTGGTGTTAAAATTCAAACGAATTATATTTTTAAATATTAAGTTTAATTGATTTATAATAATACACTTTACTGTGTAAAATCTAAATAAAGTTATTAATATAATATTTTATTCACAATCACTGGTATCTTTAGTATTTGTTATAAAAGAATTTTCTTCTGCGTGTTCCATGATGTAACCTAAATGTTTGTCTAAATATTTACAATACTTAAAAATTTATTTCTTCGCTATGAATTACCGGACCTCTTTTATATTTACAAATAGGTGATGTATTCATTTTTTAAATTTAATTCAGTTGATACACAAGGGAAAGGAATGTTCGAAAGTATGCTCTCAATAGGGCACTGTGAATTGACTTTCTAATCGGGAACAATCTGATTGGTTACGGGGCGTAGATAGGCCGGTGGATATGATTCACTGAATTTTAACGCGAACGAAATTGCACTTAGTGAAAATTTGACGATTTAACTCACCTTTATCCGACACAAGAGTGCTTCAAAGTTGATGAAATTTTTAATTTTTATGTTCAAATATCTAAAAAAATTTCACGGAAAACTAGCGTAAAGTGAATTATAGTTTTGCGTTTTGTATATTAAGTGTAGAGGCACAGACTCCTTACATTGCTATGCCTTGGTTAAAAATTACAATTCACCATCAAGACATACGTATATCACACCCAATTTATTTAAAAAAAAAAACTGCTACTATCATCTGTAACCGCTAATTAAGGCATATTTACATTTAGAAAATATTATTTTGTGGTTTAACCATTTGCCGGTTACAAAAGCATGATAAGACTTACTTTCATGTTTTAGCTAGCTGTTAATTATAAACGATGGTTTCTTCGACAAAAATATACATGTATCAATAAAATGTGTTGAAAACTTTTCGAGATATTTGAAAAATGTGATAAATTTTATCGTCTCTGTGGCTACAAGAGGACTCTCTAGTGCCTAAACTAAGCAACTTTGGATAAAAGTAAGTTTAGTTAAATCGTCATATTTTCGGCCAAGAAATCTCTTGCCTGCCGTTGTACAAGACATTCGGGATTATTACAATTATCAAAGTTGCTTACTAAAAGCGGCCATGATGATCAACTCAAATTCATAATCAAAAATTTTAAAATTTCATCTGTGTTCCTTATAAATAGATTTTAAACCAAAAAATTGGCTGGCTGTCGAAAACATTTACGTCAATACTGCGTTTGCATTGCTTGTCAATTTGCAACGTGAAGAATTGACAAGGTATAATTTAACAAAATTATTTTTTGTTAAATTATACGTGCCAATACATTTTCTCAGAATTTCAAGCCCCTATTGTTCAATAATTAAAAATTTTCCTCAATTTTGAATCACCTTATAAATTTTTGAGAATAATCATGATTAGATAATTCTCCAGGTTACATTCTCGGAAACGGCAGAACTGACGTTCGGGAAATTTTTGGATGTTTTCGACTGGGTTTCTATTTGGTGTGATTATTATTTGATTCTGGAAAAATCTGAATGTTGTACGCGTATTCATAATAAAAATTATTCTAATATAAAGAAATATAAAACGTTTTGCGATGGTCGCAGATGTTATAAGATAGGTTGTATAACATCTAGCAACGCGTTTCCTCGTTTTCCACCTTCTGGTAAATTTTTACTATTTAGTAGTCGTTGGATTAATTCCAATTATGTTTTCTAATGTGATATATTTTGTATCTTTAACTTTTGCATTATCGAGTTTTTAAAACCTAATAAATCTTTAAATATTACACTAACAACTTTACTAACGTCAATAGAATTTAATGAAAGTATAATTTAATTCTACAGACACATTAGTTTATAATTCAAATATTTGTAACTTATCCTACGTAAAGGTTAATTTAATAAAGCTCTTTAATTTAACGAGGAGCCATTTCATTGTTTCTAATTCGGTTTAATATTTATGACAATCCCATTGTCTCCAATTGCGGAGCCGAAGGTATTGTGGACCTAATACCTATAGAGTTCAAAATTGTTTGAAATGTAAATATGTTTAGGTGATATAAGGTGACAAGTCCATAAAAGTAACTAGAATACAGATTAAAATATCACATAGTAATTATCACTGTACTTGTAGTAGTCAAACTATAAATAAGGAACTAATCAACTACACATCGTACAATAGGTAGATCACATTAGCTCAGTTACTTAAATGGCCTATGATTTAATTCTCAATGCGTGAGCAGATAAAAAAACTGCGTTGTCAGGAAGTGTTAAATAAATTTGCATGCTTCGTAGATAAATGAGGTGTCGAAGACCAAATTCCTTTTTCACTCACTTTTCCTATCTTGTCTTACCTGCCGCCTTCATCTTTTTCGGTCGTATATACCAATTTACAACCCATATGCACAATTTAAGAAGATTTCACAAGATTTCTTCGTCGGACCGTTGCATTTTTACCAAGGTAAACATCGGAAATTTAATACTAGTTAATGGTTAGGGTTAGCTTACACTGTCTATTCTTGATTGAATTTCAAATACTTATGAATTAATTCTTGCCATAATAATAAGGTGTTGTCGAGATCTTCAAACTCCTGATTAATTAAGACTAAACACGACAGATCACATAAGGAGCAAAGCTTTAGCAATTAAGTAACGGTGTTCAATTTAAGCAGCTGTAATTAGACAGGAAATTACCCAACGCGAACAACGGGAACGACTCGAACTTGCGCTAATATACTTTGGGATTAAGTGATATAACGAGTTACGCGAACATACACCCCGAAGGAATATACATTTTCACATAGTAAACTTTAAAAATATTTAATGATTAATTCATTAATTACTAAATTCCGAAAGTTAGTTAATTTTGAAGATATAAGCACTCGAAATGAATTGTAAAGTGTTCGTTTCGACGTGACTCGTATTGCGTGTCGATACCAATCGTGTCGAATCAATTGGAATAGAGACTAATTTAACGAATGAAACTAATTTACCATAAAAAGTCTATTATCTTTGAATCGTTTTCGTTCAAACATAACAACTCTTTATTATGTAATAATGTAATAATTTCAGCCTATTACAGCTTCGATGACTTATTTCGCTAATTGATTACATTTCATTCGAATACAGAGGACTATTTTTGATTCACATAATATCACGTCATTGTTTTTATTTGTTCTAATAGTTCCTAATATAATATTTATAGTTGTTCATAAATTTAAATATCATCACTTAAAAATGTTAGCTTATAAAGCATATATGCTACGTTCAGAGGAAAAACAGATCGAGAACTAAAAAGAAGATAGTTCTTATCTTTGGGAGTAATGGGTTCCATTAATGGTATTTTCTATTCAATTACACAAAGGTTCCGCCCGAGGCATTGTTAGGGTTACATCTTAAAGGTCCCACATAAAATGTTTTCAGTCTTATTTTATTAGCGATATTACGGCTATTCCTGCGGATCGATTATATCCAAGAATCTTCAAATGAATTTCATATTTTTATTTTGTTATATTTATATCATAATAAGTAATATACATATGATTCGACGGACCAGTTGACGTGGTAGATGCTTGCCCATCTCGCCGCAGCTCTTGGGTTCGATTCCCACCCAGAACAAATATTTATGTACATGAACATGTCTGCTTGTATTGAGCCTGGGTTTAATTTTTGTATGGAAGAAGGGGGCAAACGAGTAACCCAAATGAGCGATCGCTGCCGCCCATGAACATCCGCAACACCAGAGGAACAGCAGATGCGTTACTGGTCTATTAGGAAGGAGTACGCTCTTTTCTTAAACCCTGAGCCTTATTGGCTTGGAAATATCGCTGAGGAGAAATTCCACAACGCGGCTGCATGAGACAAGAAATTTCGCGGAAACCGCGTGGTAAAGGAATGCCAACTATCAAGGTGGTGTGGATGGTATTTGGCGATCTATCCAGTTGTGCGATGATGAAACTCAGCGGCAGGCGGCAAACTCATTGTTCCAAACACTTCTTCTATTATTTTAATTATACATTTAAGTATGAATTTACAAAAGAAAAGTAGTAATATGTAGTATATCAGTTATCTGGTTTCCATAACACAAGCACTGCTTAGTTTGGGATCAGATGTCTGTGTGTGAATAACGTCTCCCAGAATATTACATTATATATATTTTCCCGTTTCTTATGTCAAGTCAATAACGTAACTATTTCAGTACAATTTATAACCTTAGTCATCAAATTAAATCTTTTTGGTTTTTTAAGATGATAATACGAATACCTCAATACAAGAAATACACAACGACATCTTGTTCCGAAGAAACAAAACAAAATAATTGCATAAAATAGAAATAATGAAGATATATTAAATATGAAAAACTAATTACAAAAATATCATTTCAATTTTTCTATTTGATGAAAATGTTCTTTTTACATTTTATTTTCAATTATAAGAAAGAAGACCTGCGGGGCAGAGCCGATGTTCCAAGGAATTTCCTTTCAGTAATATTTATTCATCGCCTGATTGTGCGAACCATCTCTATTGTTCTAATTCTTGCGGCTAGATTGTATTAGATGGTGCTTTGGAAGAGTTTAATAGTATTTTAAACATTTATCTATGGCATATTATTCCTCTCGTACATATGTATTTAAAACGTTTATGTGATTTAGTAAATATAATATATGTAATTGAATCAATGACACCAAAACTTTTGTAAAATCAATAACTGTTGGTACAATACTGAAGATGTTTGTTCTAATGCAAAATGTATATTTAGTCTGACACTTACGTTAAGCAAGTATATAGCCGACACACTGAGAATATTTTTTTTTTGGCCAAATACCATCTATCCAAAAATGGACACCGTACATTCTTCAGTTTGACATACAGAGGTAAGGCACACAATATCATCATTTTACTGCCCGTTTTCCACTTATCTAGGGTCGTCACAGTATGTTCTACTCTTGCATATATCTACATTACGTCATGGACTACATTAGAGTCCAATGTAGTCCATACTGTGACTGGTTTTGGCTATTATTTTACGGCCGGCCGCCTGCCTGACGCGAACCTTCTTCGGGAATATACTTACATAATGTAACTAATATGATATTAACAAAAATGTTACACTCGAAATAGAACAAAGTACACAAAATTATCTCCGGTCATATAGGTTTCAGTTGTATTGGTTGGATTCTTTCATTAGTAGGGTGAGATAGGGTGAGCTAAAAACTAAGGTGAAAAAAAATCAGGTTAAAATAAGTATTTAAGTGTATTTATCATTCATTCTAAATAGTATTTAAGTTGGTAGTCTTGTAATGGGATGTGCCACTTGTCACAAATCTTGGCGATAAAAGTAAAGATAATGGCCATTCGTTTACTCTGACTAACGCATATTTTATTCGGATCCCCTGATCCTTGTAATGTACGTGACAAAACTGTTTCGCACACGAGAGACTCTACGCGTGTCATATATCTAGTGTCATATTGTTTGAGTAAAACGAATAGTCTTATAAAAGCAATGATAGAAAAATTTAACCTCTATCAAATAACATGTTTGACAATAGTTGACATGTAAAATAAACATTAATAGTTGACAGGTAAAATAAGTATTATCGTCTCTTTTCATCCCAATACAATAAAACTAAATGATAGCATTTTAATAATAAACAACCAAATGTTTATTCTTCCGTCGGTTTCACGTATATTCCGATGCTGAAGCGCAGATAGCGATGTTGAATCGGAGACTAATCTAATCGAATGCAACGGATATGTAAATCGGCGTATCGTTTTCAATATGGAAATCGAAGTGCCAATAGGCCGGTCACATCTGTTGCGACGCTGACAATCGTCGTGAACAAACGCGTGGAATATTAACCAGGAAACTCTTCTGAGTTTCCTGGTTAATATTTTGGTGTATTATGGTTCTCCATATGATAATTAGTTGAAATACCAAAAAAAAAGAGAACCGATTAATACAGATGCTTTAAATAAGATATTTATATTTTTAATTATGTCGAGATATTTGGTTGTTTTAATTTTGTGATCGTCCGGTAACATCAATATCTGAGCCATTTTATTTTGTGTTTCAGAGTATATTTTTCTTGCTTTATTCACTATTGCAAAATAATTCTTCGCTGACTTATGTTGTAATTAAAATTAGTTCTTTGTACAAATATACAATGACCGTGTTTTAAATTTTTTTTTAAATTATATTTTACAGCACATTTACACAAAACTTTCAAAACTAGAAAACGTCTATCATCGTTGTGCAAATTCCGTAGTACTTGTCAGTTCTTACTCAGCCTTCAACCCTCTTGGGTCATTAATCACGCCTACGTTCGTATGTGAAGGTCCTTAGGAGTGATGATTAATATTTACGTATGTACACCAGTTTAAAATTAAATATTTTAATGAACAAAGAATCAATTTAAGTTTTTTGCCTTGAAAACAATGTTGAAAAAGAACTTGCAACGACAAAATATTTATATAAATTCGCTGTTTTGATGTTTAGAAGCCAACAATCTGGATATGTTAACTTTTAAACGTCCTGATATGTGCGAATATAATTTTAATTAATTATTAGTACATTTAGCGAATAAATTTAACAAAATGTAACGAAGTTGTAGAAAAGTGTTAAAATTAATAATGAAAGGGCACATTTTTCTTTATATAACCTAACATATTTTTTCACTTATTTGCTTTGCTTTCATTTCAGAGGAGAGAATTTAATGAAATTTCAACAATTATTAACATTTCAATGAATGTTATCTTTAGTAGAACGCGCCGCATTATGTGGGTTATTTCATATTGTTTTTGAATTCTATGAAAGAGATAAACAGGAGTCCGCGCCGTTTGTTTTCAAAATGTATCATTACAATGTCGGAATGGGAACTTATTTTATAGTTAAAATTTAATTATTTCCAAGCATATATTTATAAAAATTAATTGACGCATATATTTATGACAAGCAGCTGTTGCACGCGGCTATCCACACATACGTTGTGTGCGACAGGTGTAACAAACAATCTTATCTCGTTATATTTTATTTATTCGCATTTATTGCATAATCAAAATTCATAACACATCAATAAATTTGTGTCTGAGGGGTAGGCACATAGTAAAGTTACGTTGAGTTTCACCAATCGCTTTCTCTGTTTCTTACTTCATAATCGCTGTGTCGACCTGTACGCGGCCGCCGCGGCTGTAAGAATGAATATCGACAATAATATAATCGACATAGCAACATAGCGGAAAATCGTGTAATTTCCTGTTTAGGGTATTTCTTCACACAACAATAGTTTCCCCGCTGCCTTCCGTTAAACGAAAATGTAGTACGATGTAGATTTTACTCGCCATTGCTCTCAACGTTTCATGTTTCGCTACTGTTTACGTGTTGCAAATGGATTCTGACGTCTGGAAGCGACGTATAGGAAAACGAAAATAAAACCAAATTTGATATAAGCATTATTGAATATCATAGAATACGGCCGTGATGTAGAAGTATCCATATTTCTGCGTTCGTTGGAGAAATATAGGAGATGAGATGATTCTTGCCGTAGAGTCGACCTGATTGCTTAAATATTTGACATTAAGGACATTATTCGTAATCGTAACTCAATTGCGTATTTAGTTGTAGAAGAAGAAGAAGAAATATGAATTTGAATGAGTTATAGTCAATTTAAATAAAATAATAACATAATAATAATTATAATAAAAATTATTATTAAATAACCGATAAACCAGACTGACTGCACCCCTATGACACTCTCAGAGAGAACGCCAATCACCAATGTCCAAGACTCAGACGAATATTCTCACTATCTTCGTCTGGGTGGTGACGTTTTAAATAACCATCAGTATAGATATCTTTTAATAATTACCCACCACCTCAGCCTACGATTATCTCCTGCTGGACATAGCCTTCCCCATTGATCGCATCATTGGGGTTGGCGGTCGCAGTATGTTCCACCGTACTAAGAAAAGATCCAGACTCAAGACTAACAGACATTTTTATGCACACAAATGTTTGTCCTGTGTGGGAAATCGAACCCACGACCTGCGGCGTAAAAGACGTAATCTTACCGCTGCGCCAACCAGTCAGTAATAATTACTAATGAAAAATAAATATATTATTATTACCAACTTGTCATTTAAAGCTTGTACAAGCGAAACATTTTATACACATAATTAGAAATTACTACCATTTAGCACATGACAGATATGTCATTTTGATATCTTTATGTAATATTAATTAAGATTTATGAATTTCTCCATTACAATGAAATGAGAAACTTTAATCAACAAAGAGAATAAAGATTGTTATTTTTGTTAGATTTTATATAATTAGTTAAAGATCGCAGATTTCAGTTCTTAGCTCAATTACCAGCCTTAGTCAAAATATTTGAAACAAAATTAAAATATCACTAATCAGTTAGCGTCATATTTATTACAGTGCTTTACAATCGACAGTTTAATTTCATTTTTATAAATTTAATCGCTTTGGTCAAAATAAATTCACTATTAACCGCATTTGCTACTTTTTAACATGAAAACGTGTTATAATTTTTAAAAAAATGAACACAAAGATGTAAAAAAAAAGGAAGTATATTATTATGATGACATAAAAACTCAAGCCCAAACGAAAATCCTATACCGTTGTGTACGAGCATCTTCACAAAAACATAGATAATTGGATGCGTTCCTCATACAATAGTACGTGTTTTGGCGAACTCCGTCCAATGGAAATACAAATCTTGATTGTTGTTGAGTTTTGTCTGAATGCAGACATTGTACCCTTGTTTCGTTTTGAACATGAAACGTCATAAAATTTGAGATTTTTGTATACTATCATACGTAAGTAATTTTTTGCATTAAAATATCTAAAAAAATAACCTTAAACTAACCTTACTGTGGGAGATAGAGTTTATGACCAAGCCGGAACTTATTACGTTTATTTATAGATAGTATAACTCACCACTTGAGTAATCAGCCCGATATTATTTTTAAAGCTGACACGGCAATTATTGTTTAACTAAATTTGATGGATCGTGATGGATATTTTACTTCGATATTAGATTTCAACCAAGTAACAATTCATATATATATATATATATATATATATAATAAA
>DWLR01001600.1:0-17650 GCA_018246295.1 Papilio alexanor hazarajatica
TTAGTACGGTGGAACATACTGCGATCGCCAATCCGCCTGCCAAGCGTGGCGATTATGGCATATTCCCCCCCAATGATCCAATCAATGGGGGAGGCCTATGTCCAGCAGTGGACGATAATAGGCTGAGGTGGATTCAATATTCTTAGTAAGTAGTCGAAAAGCTGTACTTACACATTTTTAAATCTCATTATAAACATTACTTTTAAAAATTATGAAATATAGTTTGGGTTGGGTTTTGGAAAATAGAGAGATTACGCATTACTTTTTTATATTTCTTTCCAGTCGTTCGCTTTTTCTTTGAACCAGTTTCTGTACGCTATTTGCTAAAGATTTTATTCCTAAGGCTTTAGTATTAAAGTTACTCTTGTATCAAAGTATTTTACTTCGCTTTAAACATTGACATTATCTTTGAATGTTGGTTTAGTTTAATTTAGTTGTAATGAATATTACCGAGTCTTTTTCTTTACCATCTCGATATTTGTCCACCGTTCGACTTACAATAGTAGGGTTGAACTAATCTATTTGTTTGGTAATATTTGCGATCGGCCCTTCTCATGTTGCGGAAAGTGTCGAGCGATAGTCGCACTGTCCCGGAGCAATGACAAATATTTGACATTCGCACTTGACACATGTTTGTGGAGGTACGAGTGTTTGTCATGATTCTGTTTCAGTATTATTATTCTTTGATAGCACTTCCGTTACGACAAATGTTTTTAGCATTAATGAATATAATCTATTTGTTATAAATCAAATAATTTCACGTAAAAAGTAAAACGATTGTCAGCCTCTTTTTAACCCGCGACAAACGCCTATTTTATATTTAAACCACACATTAAATTGTCACATTAATTAATGTTGAACACTAAGAGTTAGTCTTTTCTCAACAACGTCGGATATCATACCGCGTGGGCATCGCGTGTTTCGACTTGCGTGTCAATGCGTGCCTGAGAAGCGGCCATTTTGTAGACCACGAAATTGGCGGGAAAATTGAGAGAACAACACTTCCACAAGTTTCACCCTACGAAACGCCAAATTTTATTCAGTGCGTCGACTCCAACGCCCTACGCCAGTATTATCAGCATTAAAAATGAAGACAAGCAAATATTCGAAATACTTTCAGAGCCCCGACTCCTATAACGATCTCTGTTTTATTGCGTCTTTCGAAGAGGTCCCAATTTTGACGTGTCTATCGAATTCCTCGCGGTTGTGACGCAGAGCTTAAAAAGCCGAGGTTATATTAAATATCTTAGAAACTTTCTTTCGTCATTGTGGCTTTCGTGGTAAGGTTTTGAATTTGAGAGTCTTTATTATTCTGTATCAATTTTATAAAAGCCTGCCCTTTTATAAAATTGGAATGAAATTAATGATCTAATTTTACCATCAGACACGAAGATGTAAACACTCTTTTTATTTTCTGGTTTGCAGAAAATTAAATCATGTCAAATTGGACTCCTAATAATGCGTTAACGTAGGTCCAGTGTCATGCCACATTATCAGACATGGGCGTTTCACATTCAATTAGGAAAACAATTTTTCTGGTGTCTGAGAAATATAAAATCAACGTTACCTTAAGATGAAATATTGACCCCATAACAAATCTTTGACCTAGAACACTAAATAATATTATTTTGATTCTCACTTCTTTGTTATAACATTTTATTAAAAACTTCACGAAGTTCCATGCAAACCAGTTAGCTCGTATGAAAATAGAGCCTTTTCATGCTATTGTGGCGTTTATATCATTTATCGCCCGCATTGTAAAACTTAAGCAACTGTACCGAAATTCCACCGCAAATTTAGAAACACTCCAACTTTACTCCCATCCAGTCTTTTAGGACCAATAAAACCGTCACCGGCAACATACTTTCTAAAATTCAAGCATCACAACTCACGAAAAACTACGAGCGTGTGACAATAAAATGTCCGATACAAGTGGCATTAGGCTGAAACCGCTGAGATGGTCTGAAGACACGCATGCTCACCACCAGTAAACTACCTCGACCCTCTGTACTTAAACTTTCCTATGCTATAACACGTAATGTGTTAAAAGTTATAGGTTAACTTAAATTGGTTACTATAAATAGACTTATATGTTGGCGTAAGAAGGGGGTAGGTTAAATTAAATGTTATTAAGGGGGGTGCCAAAGTAACGTTTTCATGTGATTGTTCCTTTTATCGACATTTATTTAAACGGTACGCATAATGATGTAGTTTAGGTGTTGAATACATCAGCTCTGAGCATACGAACGTAATTATTTTCTAAAAGAATTTCCATTTGCACACTGTACGTTGCTTAAGAAAGAATGCTATTAAATTACACAATAATTTGTGTTGTGTAATGTAACACATATAGGAATTACAAATAATGTATTAACATTATAAAAGTTTTCAATGCGTAATAATTAAAAGGACATTTACCAAAAAATGCCTGTAGTTTCTGAACATTCTGTGTCAGACTGTAGATATGCACTTCTGAAAATAACACAAAAAACGAAGACAAACTGTTCAAGTCCTAATTATTTCCATTTCAGTCGGTGTTTTACAATATACACTTTGGGATGCACAAAATTATATAACTCCATACCTCTATCCTCATTCTATTATTGAAGTTTAACACTCCATTCCACCACCTCAGCCTATGATCGTCCACTGCTGGAAAATGTGCCATAATCGCCACGCTTGGCAGGCGGGTTGGCGATCGCAGTATGTTCCACCATATTAAGAAAAGGACGCTGCTGCCTTCCCTGCCGTCCTTCGGAAAACACGAATTACTAGCCGACAAATTTTCATTGTAGAGTCCGTCCGTTCGTCATGGCTGTATAGGTATAAGGGCAGATAGATAGATATCCTGAGATTACCTTCTGTTTTATAATAATGAACCCAGAGAGAACAGAAAAAGCATGGCATCAATATGAAATCCGTATTACTTATCCTAAACATTTCCAATCGAAATATATAAGTATAAGCATTCTTGATAACAGTTATATCACTATTTGCACATTTGTTTTTCCATCGCGACCAGTACTAAAACATCGTCGTAAGCAACTGACAAACGGTTGTATAGCGTGAGATTTACCGCTAGATAGATATGGAAATTTTTGACAAGCATGTTGTTTCCATCCGAATGGCTGAGTTCACGCCATTGGAGGCCCCATTGGCAGAGTCGATTCAGTCGATATTCCCCGCCACTCAGACATTTATAACCCATATGACAGTTTGGATAGCGATCGTATACAGGTTCCTGTTTTTATTTATTTTTTGTCTTTTTCTTTTATATCCGTAATTATGTTTTTGTGAATTTTATTTGTTTTCGATAAACTTGTATTTGCTTGTCATTGCACGTGACACACAGATCGTAAAGATAAGAAAAAGGAAGTAAGACTTTTAACGGTGAACTAGGAATTGTGAAAACTGTACAGACAGAACTAAAAGTGAATTAGGATACATATTTGTGTGGAAGATTATTGATGAATGTGGATCTCGATCTTGAATCTTATCGCCGTTTTTCTATTTTTATTCAACAGTGGCCTGTTAAAGTTATTTGAATATCTTGGTGACGATGGCGATTCAAGTACCGTAAATTGTAATTTACATCACCTATGTCAAACAATACGAAAAAAAAAATCTATACAGAGATTAAAGGCAATGTGAGATTGGAATTACTATAGTCAGTTAGAATGCCAGATTGCGCGAATCAGCTTTCAATGATCTGCAATTATAAACCTCGTATAAAATTTCTTAATCTTCACTATGGATTAGTCACACTAACCTATTTATAATGTCAACGGCCGGGATGACGTCATCAAGATGGCCGAATTATGAAGTGCATTCAGTCGGCCAATTTGCATATGGACACTGTCAAGCTGTCAGGTTTGATGCGCGGCGGTCGCATCGATGTGACGCCTCGGACTCCTTATCCCTATGCCTTGTTAAATTTGAACTTAACTTGTTTGTTGTGTTTGTTAAAAATTTTTGACAGTTCGTTGATGATGAACTTTTTTGTTGTTTTTATTTGATAGGATGTGTTTAATCTTTTCGTGATAAGATCATACAATGACAGTTTTTGTTTTGCAATGCTATTTTATGACGGTGGCTTTTTTATAGCTTACCTAATCAAGAAAGTACCAATATAATATTGAGTATTTGGAGTATAACTACGCACTTACTTTGGAGTATAGCGTACCCTAATAAGTAATTAGAAAATATATCTGTTAAGGTGCATTGTCACAATATAGCTATCCAAAGTATACTGCTCTTCAAAGCGCGCTATCCAAAGTGTACTACTCTTTTGGATATACGAAGTCCATTTAACAGTTCGGCTACCAAATTTGACTGTCCGTTAGACAGACAAAAAAATAACAGAATAAAATATATGACTTCCATAAAAAGTTATGAATAACTTAAAATTGTATTAAAACTTATATGATGACTTCAAAGTGGCATGCGACACGACATTCCTAAAATTTCGAGGTATTTCAATTTCGACCTAATACCGTAAATGAAATCTTTCTCGACGGTACATTTTCAATTTTGCCAACTAAAAATATAACGATGTATTGCCATCGTATGAACATGCTACATTATTTCATTTCAATGTTGACGCTTACAACACCAAAATATTATTGTTCGCCTTGCACATCCTAATCTATATTTTATTTTCTTAAACATAAAGGCTACTTCAGCTTGTTATTTGTGGCAGTTACGTTACAAAATAGGTATTTGGGAGTTCGTTTGAGGAATTCATCTCGTTTCTTTCAATATTTTTATTATATCGTCACGGAGCGCCCTCACACCTGTCTTGTCAGTCGTGAAAACGACAATTTTACATATTTCACATTTTCCGACAAGTTTCTTTCATACTCTGTTGGATGCTTTGAGGGTAAGGACATACGTAAATTCTTTTTAGAGTAGAATAACGACGTGTTTTGTTTTCTTGTCGGTTATAACCTATTTTATATATCTCTGCAAAATAAAAAAAACTGCTATTTAGCTCTACACAAAGACATTAAATTAATGCGACAACTTACAAATACTATTTTATTATTACATAATGTATGTTATTAAAAATATTTCGATCAATGTTCGTTACCTAGACGATTCTCACGTGACAGACCTCCGAGGGTTAATGTATATTTTGTTCGTAAAGTTATGTGTATTCGTTGATGATAATTGTGAAATTTCGTTTAATTGAGCAGCAGATTCGACTGTTAGTATTTTCTCAAATATATTCATAAGACTCAGTAAAACTCATTTTAGTTTATTTTTAATTTTAATTCGATTGTTTCTGTCTGTCACTATTAATTAAATAAATAAATTATTTATTAATTGATTGACATGCAATACAAATAATTAACTACTTTTTCTGTTACATCTTATAATACATTAAGTTACAAATTTACATAACTACCAAAAGCAAAATAAATTGGCACCAAAAAAGTTAAGTAGGCTACAATCTCATCCGAAATTAGCAATTTAGATCTACATCAAGTAAATATATATGTATATTTTATAGACTGAAAGCCTAGAATAGTCTATAGGAACATTTCGTCAGTATTCGTGTCTCAAAAAGACTGGGAATTGGGCGGCGCCCGCCTTGACAAATTGTAAAGAGCCGTGGGCGGGCGTCTGGAGGCTGCTCCTTTCATGTCACAATGCCCATACAGCCAGAGGTCGAAGGTCTGCTTTATTTGGGTTAAAATAACACTTCTATATGTGTTGTTTTTTACAAATATGTTTTTTGTTAACCCGATTTTATGCATATGTATTTAGCGTATCGCAGATATATCATTCATAAGTAGGTAAACCTAGTATCTGGTTTTTTACTAGGCATAAAATATTGTTAAATTTTATATTGAGAACTAATGCAATCAACAAATACTAATAGGCTGGCAACTTTTCTGGTTATGGAGTATGTGAGCCGCTTCTCGTGTAAATGTGTAGATGATTATAATGATTACACCAGTACCGAATGACATTTAAAAAAAAAAGATTAACGCAAAAAGCTATCATATGCTGTAAACGATTATGCGGACCACCTCGTCGTCTCAGGCTCGTATCTTGGAAGGCTTTACAGCGCGCCCGAAACACGGAATGCTACTCGCGTTATTACCGACCGGGGCAGTTAATGTTATCTTGCTTGGTATCATCTTAACGGTATTGAGCTACCTGTCTTTGTGTCGGCGGTGTCGCTTTCCGATCGATCGAACGATCTGAACTTTTTTCGTGTCGGTGAGACAGCTAATAAGCTGCAATTTCGACACTAAATAAAACCATCAATTATTATACTTCTGCGGTAGTTGTTTTCAGTTAAAACAAATATATTTGAATGATTATAAAGATTTCTTGTATTAGTGAAGGAGAAAGACTCTAAACCTGTAACGTTTTGTCTTTAAAATATATCGTTAACTGTAGTGGCAGACATATCGAAGGTGATGGGGGCAAACTATGAAGCAAAATAAAGCAAAATTGCAATGAAGCGATACTAAAAATAAAAGACCAAATGAAATTCTTATCGCCTTAGCTATCTAAATTGCATCTAAAATTTATAGTCGATAGCACGTCAAATTCTTTGCAACTCACAACGCATTAAACTGATAATGGATCAGCAAATACTCAGGGTACAACAATTTTGTGAAATCACAAGATATAACATTTTCTAACCCAACAAAATCATTTAAACCTAAGTCACTCTATTTACCATCTTAATACGTCGTATTAAAATCATCATTCGTACATCAAGTAATAAACAACTACAAAAGTAATATTGTTAATTTAAAATGTTAGTGTGGGTGTACACATAGATCGGATAGGATCACATAGTACAATTAAAATGGTATGTAAGTGTGAGTATTTAAGCTTTAAACCGTTGATAAAGCTCAATAAAAAGTTGAATTTAAACACCTTATCGCCGTATCGGAGTAGCGATTGGTGGTCGGCCCTTTTTGGCACATAGCATCAGTGGAGTAGGCGTTCGCACTAAAAACTTTTTTTTAACACCAAATAGGTTACACTATAATTAAAACCTTTTTTTAAATCCCACGTTATTCAATTTGTATACCTATTGCTACAAAAAGGTAGTATTTACACCAACGATGCGTTGTCGTTCATGTTAAAACAACAGTAATTAATGATACTACTCTTTATAAGGCACATTTATTGTTAAATTGTTGGGAACGTTTTATTAATCTACGCAAACTTGCAGCTTCTGATGATATTTAAAACAAGTTTTAAATATCATTAGGTTGTGCTAACATAAATTCCCATGTAGGTACATTTATCCCTTTTAGGGTATACAGAGACATATAATTTTTATTAGGCATTATCAGGAGTCTTCTATATTTATTCTAAGGGTCTTATTATTAGCGCTGTTTTAGACAAATGACATGTAAAGTAAAATCAATCAAGACCAAAATTTTAGTAGTACAATAGTTTTCGAATCAAGCCGAAACAAACAAACAATCAAATCGTTTCTCTATATAATATTAGTATGGATTCTAGCCCAATTTTACTAGTGGGAACCTACTCAACGTCTCTTAATCCATATGGGATATATAGATAAGAATCGGAATCCACTAATAACCAAGTTTATTAGGTGCTGAACGAACTGGGGGCCTAGTATAGTCTTCTCGATGTGTATCAGGCACATATTTTAGAAAGTGATATTTTGACGTTAAAAATTGTAACACAGTTTCATTGGGTATAAAGTTCTCTTGGATTCTAATGTCTAAGATACAGTTAATCGAGGCTACAACTGCCAACATATAATATGATGAAAGACTACATCCTATATTTACAACACAATGTAGTTTCATTTTTTTTGTTGATCCCCTTCTCTGACTATTAAAGGTAGGTAACGCATCTGCAACTCGCAAATTCTTGTTGCGGATGCTATGGGTAGCGGTCGTTTAGGTGAACGCGTGCTCGTTTGTCGCCCTCTCGTAAAAAAAATACATGTTACAACCCGATCTGAAGTCATGAGAAATTTGCACTTAACTAGACAAACTGCCTTTAATTAATTTATTTATTAATTTATGCAGAAATTAATTTCGATCAATTGTAATCTATCATAGTAAAAACATTGGCTAGTACTTGACTATACCCGTAGTTACAACCTGTTAGACAGTGAATAACTAGTTACATAACAAAATGGTCATAAAAGCGACAGGGAGAGGTAATTTATTTACATTTAATAGAATCCAATCATATGAATAATCACCTTGATTATAAAACAGTTTACTCTTAAAAAATAAAACATATATCCTGCACCATTGTACAATATGGTAATGAGTTGAGAATATCGCTGACTTTAACATACATTGAATTAAAACTACTAGCTCGAACGCATTTAAACGTAGCCCACCGCAGTGTACGTCAAATGGTCTTTAATGTCGAACAGGAGCGTTCTACAAATACAGGAGATAATGCTGAGAGGTCGGTATCTACCGGCTACCGGCGGCGAGATGAAAGCGCGCACAGATAGCGCTAAAACACTCATTTGTTTTGTCACTCGACCACCGACTAATGCGCCCACCGCCTTGCCGCGGTTCCACTCCCGGCAGCCTTAACGTGGATAAGGTATTAAATAATAGAGTATATAACTATAACTTCTTTCTAGAGTTTGGTACATTGTAGATATTTTGAAATAAAACAACCAAATAATGCATCCTCATGCCACCACACAGAGAATATTGAAGTAGATATAAATGAAACATTTAGTTTATTTGTACCTTGCAACGTGGTTACGTTGCATACAAAATGTACGTTAACCACGGCAAAAACGAAACGCTACACCAAAAAGCATTGTCTTCAATATTGTATTAGAGAGAAAAGACTTGCATGGATATTGTAAAAACCCGACGACTAAGCACTTTAAGCTTCTAAATGTAAATTAAATACTAAATGTGAGTTAAATATAAGAACAAGCATAAAAATAAATTAATGTTTAACGTTTAAATTGTCTGTAATATTAAATGCCTTATCCAAAAATACGAGTCAACAATTACGAGAGCGTTGGTGGGCAGTCATCCAAACACCCGCCGCCTCCTGGAATCTTAAGCATTGTACACACGTACATACATACCGGCAATGTCTTCAATTAATCCGGCCAGTTTTATTTTATTAATTTATAGGCGATACTTGTAAGGCGATAGTGAGACGCCGCTTTTTATTCGCACTTACATAAAAGTACATTGTAACGCTTATCGTACATCCTCTTAGTATGTTAATTTCAGTAATTCCATTTTATTTTGCGCTAAGAAAATGTTTAACGATCACCGCCTATGAATTTTATTTCCTTTATAATTCCAATACGAATGGACTCCGATATATTTCAACATTCAACAAAAACTTACTTTCACTTTCATTAATTAGCCACTCGCCCCGGGTTTGCACACTGCGGAGTATAGGACGTTTTTTTTTGTCATTATCGTTTCATCCTTCAACATCTATACGTCAAAAAAAGATTTATTCAAATGTAAAAAATAATTTTCTGGTTTTTAAATTCATCTTGTTATACTTCGATTTCATAGATGACTTTGTTTTATAAACCATAGATTTTATTTAATATGAGTATCGTACAATTAAGGTTAATCTATTTACCACATTTACTTCAAAAGACAAGAGTTTATCTAAAATTCAAACAATAGTTATTCCAGTATTTCTCAGCCCCGATACTTTCGGGCGGATGAAGAGATAAACTTATGGGTTGTTGAGTGTTTTTTTATGTAAAGAGCCGATTAAAGCTGATCCTTTATTAACGGGTTATTTGCGTCAAATACCGGTAGCCGTTTGACGGGGCCGGAGACTGCGGCGATTTGAAAGGTGGTTTTAATACGTTTTATATGTGCCAACCCTTTTGCGTTTGCGTTTGTGAGACACCGCATCTGATTGTTGTTCAGGTAACCGATAATCTATAGATGAACGACAAATTGACAATTTTTTTTTTCGTTATTAATAGAATACAGAGGCATACAAGCCAGTGGTGTTTACATTATTTTATATACTACTTGAACCCATAGACCAACGCATCGCACATAAGAGTTTCAGTATTTGCGTAGGATAGATGAAGTAAGTGTAATGATAGAAGTCTGAGTAGCCGAGTTACTAACTACTAACTGACTTAATTAAATAAGAAAAAGAAATCAATTTTCTATCTATATGATAGCCATAGTTGAATGACATAAACACATAGTTGAAAAAGAAATTCATATTGGAAAGGTATTCGATGGCGTCCTTTATAACAGTAATATTTAAAAGCTTTGACTTTTTGTAATTTTGCACCCGGTTTCGAGTTAATCCAATGCCCTTATTTGCACTTATTTTAAATTAAAACCAATCATAATTCGCAACGCGTAATTCGCTGAGTGAATAAAATAAGCATTTTTATGATAATCCTCGTTGTGGCGACGTAAAACGAAACGAAATTTCCCCAATCGGTGATCCGTGCAGTACTAAAGCGGCGAAACCTGACCGATCATTGTACTCCCATTAATTGAATTGCAATAATAACAGCGAGAATAAATTCTCATGAGGCCGATATAGACGGACCTCTAAAGAGCTCTTTATGCCAAACAAATCGGCCTCCTTTGAGAGCTTCAAACGAGCCGCCCCTAAGAGCGAGCGCGTTTTATTTGTCGTTATTTTGTTTATCGCGGTGATTACGCGTCGGGGCAGATGTGGCACAGTGAGTCTTGTCTCTAAGAGGCAATGCAAGCCTTTCGACATTAAACGTTGATTTTCTTGTCTTCGGCAGTGTCCATTGTAAAATGTTATTTTGAATATCAAACTCTTCAACGCCTTCTCTTAACAAATGTAATAAATTTACTTAAAAGAACGCTAGGAGTTAAGTAAATTTTTCTTTCACGTATCTATTTATATAGTATTTTAGTTGTATAATAGCTAATTGAGGTATTACATTAAATATACAAAATAGAGAATAATACTAAAAGAATTGAATTATAATAATAATTCTAATTCGTTTATATCCTTCAAATCTAATTTTTTAACTTCGTAGATTCCTTTGAATAAAAATTAAAAAATAAAAATTCGCTTTCAATAAGTGTCTGTATAATTTTAAATCTTGTAATAGGTAAGTAATTAATAAATTGAATAATTAATAGTTTGGAATTGCTTTCGACTTTTTTGTATTTAACGCGCAACTATTTGTTCTCTATATACATAATTTTATTTTCTCTTTTAAGTAGCACTTATTCATACAATTCAATTGACCAGTCTGTCATATTAATAATCTTTGATAATCTTTAATTTTTCACAATAGCTGTGTGTAATCGGAACGATTAACAAACTCGCTGCAAACTAAGTATTAAAGAAGTGATTTTATACGTACGTACAAAAAATCTATGCTTTTTTTTAAAATATGCTTTTTTGAATAATTTTAAGAAAATTAAAGTATGTAGTTAATAAAATATTTAATAAGATTCAGACTTCTACAACATTTCTCAGGACACGATGTAACTCTTAGGAAATTATTGGCATTATAATAGAGATAAAAAAATTGCTTCGTGTAATAATTTTTTCAGTTTTTCTCGGTAAGGCGGGAAAGTTCAGCTTCCATATCACAAAATAACATACACAGTTCGCAAGCTATTATATCTAACATTTCATCAATCATCCAAGTATTCCGAAATTCATATCGGCGGAAATAAAAACTAGGACTAATCTAATGGCCAAGTTGTCTGTTTGTCCACACTACACTTGTAGACTAGTGTATTTTATATATTAAACTCTGTACGACAAAAATTAAGCCTTATGAATATGTTAACGTCCACCAATCCATCAACACGTAAGCATAAATGCGTAGGCGTGTAGTTGATAAAACAAATTGGCCGGTCGGAGTATTCCCGGACCACCAGAAGCGTGGCTTTATCTATTTAATTGTAGAGGTCTGAATACTGCTCGGTTAATTGAGGCTCCCGCGGCCGCGCACCAGATAACCGCCCGATAGACGATTTACGACCAATACGACCTGATAACGCTCTATCCACTTTAAGACTCTTGCTTGCTTGTATTTATATCTTTTTTTACTATCCGACAAACACGTGGTGGTGTAACAGTGCGAGTTGGAAACAAAGTTGGAAGCCAATATCCACTTATCAAACTTCAAGTCTTACCTATTCTTAGTTATCACTACTTTAATCGATTCACAGATCACTATATCGAATCGTCTATCACATGTATTTATCAGATCGTCTGCTTTTTTGTTACGTCAGTTTTTAGCCGCCTCTGCTATGTTACTATGAGTACCTACTCATAGTAACGTAGCATTTTGTCAACTGTTTTCATTGTTACGATAAATAAATAGGCAGATACTTCTCAATTATCTGATTCAGACTCTGAGCGATTAATACTAGTACTTAAAATATTCTGTAGAAAATATAATAGGTCCGTGTTTAATATCTGTTAAGACACACAAAATAGGTTTAGTTGAAGATAGATTATAGTTAAATCGTTTGTATGCTTGGACATTTTTTTTATACAAGTAGGTGGCAAACGTGCAAGCGGTCGTCGTACCCTTAAACATCTGCAACGAGCATTTGGGAGTTGCAGATGTGTTACCTACCTATAATAGATAGTGGAGGGGAGAGATAGAAAAATAGACATTTCTTTCTCCCATCCATCCCCTTCCCCGTCAAATCCTCTTTCCCTTCCCTCCTATTCCTTATTGGAATAGGATGGGAAGGGGAATAGTACTAAAAATATATTTAGATATTTTTATACGTAAGCATATCATCGATAGAAATTACTTACAATCGAATGTTATTTGTAAATATTTCAGTAAAGGTTCGCTCAGAATTATCCGAGCGTTGTTCACTTCGCTACAAATGTACGAACGGTGTAAAGTAAATCATACGTTAGGGATATGTATTATTACATTTCACTACAACCCCAGTCACTACAAACTATCCAATTAACTTACAGCTCAACAACTTGCAGCCAAACCAATTTGCTCCTTATGTTCATTGTTAAAAGAGATATGTTTTCTAACTAACAACATTACGTAAATATGCCTATAGTTGGGGTGACAGAACTAGGGTGCTTTTACAAAAGCATAGGATTAGCTGCAACGCCACGGTGGGCTTGGGGCTTAAGTTATTACGTCACATCCGTAATGGCCGCTAGGCCTATAGTTTTGTTACACGTATCTTTTAGTTGTTACAATTGGCTATAAATATTTAGTACCTACTTGGTAAACTTCTTCAATTTACAGGAAAACAAATGTAGTTCATTTACCACCACCACTTTCTTTAATCAATGAATTTTATTAAAAATTGTATTAGTCTCTTCTTATTTAACAGAGAAGTTTTGTAAGAGTTTGGATATTGTAGTAAATCTACTTATTAAGTTTGCAACGAGTTTTGAGGTTAGTTCCGTATAGCTCTTATAGTGCTAGCTTTCAATTATGCCATAATTGAGACCGAGGAAAAATACTTAAATAAATATGTACCTATTAATATTCACAAATATATTTTCTTAAATTTCAATCATTGGAACAGAATGATACAAGTTATATTTAGTGGTCAATATTTTTGTGGCGAGCATTCGCGTCACGCCATTGAGCGTAATCTGTCGATAGTATCAATCGAGGGCGACAATGAGCGCGGCGCCCATTGGCCTGACGTCACGGGCCCCGGCGGGTCACGCCCCACGTACCGGATTACTACGTCCGGTACGCAACAATACGAATCCATGTCCCGACCCGACGCCAATAGCTGTGCTAGGTCAATTATCAAACTTTGGCCAACGTTTGACGTGTTGGACAATATTTTGTCAAAGAGTAAGTAGCCAAGCTGATTTGACTTGCTTAGAATTTGCAGTTGTTTTCTAAAGTTAAAATAACAAAGACCCTAAATTTTAAAAGATTTCGAGGGCTAAATTACCCTCAATAACACATATTTTTTATAATTAATCATTTGTTTAAATTTGTGTTCAGTGTATGGCGTCGTCACATGGATTTAATAATCTCCTTGCAAACTGAATAGTTCTAGTTTTCTCTTTCTGACTTGCTTAGGCTGACAAGACGTTGCTCTCCGGTCCGGATAAATTCAAAAACAAAGATAAACCGATTTCAAAAATGATATCACAAATTGAAAGTCGAGGCTTTTTTTCAACGAGGAACATAGGCCATTTTTTTAATTTGTCCATTAGTCAATCAGAGCGACGCCGGGGCGTTTAGCTAGTTCAATATAAACCTCTGTGCAAACCAAATAATGACAGCTACCTCTTTTGACTTTGATTGGGCTGAGAAGCCGTGTACTTTAACATATGATATGTTTGATATCCATTCACTCATCGTTCAGTCGAAATTCCCTGGTAGACTGATGAATTCTACCATCGCCATAAAACGAATAGGTTTTATGGTATCGATAATGTCTACACAATGCGTACGGGCCCCGAAGACGACGTTCGACCAGTTTTTACGTTCTCAGAACTCCAGTTGCGACGCACGATGTAGGCCGCCTAAAAAATCGGCTACTAGATAGCGGACCGAATTCCCGTCATAGCAGGTGCGTGTCCTGCGTTTTTCATATAGCTCGATATAGAAATGCTATTCTTGTAAGCTTAATATTTTTAAATTTTTCGAGAATTTAATTCAAAATGTATTAAGAATTTCTGATCCGTTTTCAGACCTAAAAGACAAAATTAAAGTGTTAAATTAATTACTCTGTGTGTTTTGGGACAGACATGTCACTTTTTGTCTTGTTTGGTCAACTACAGTTACAGCGCTAAATAAAAGCACTATGCAAAACTTTTGAGACAATCTTTGGTTTTACTAAATGTGTAACATTAATCTAAAAAAAAAGTAAATGGTTACAATATTTTTAATAAATGTCGCCATAAAATCACATTATTTACCGACACTTGGAGCGCGACACAAACAAACACACACACACACACAGGAAACAAAACATTGTAAATATTGTATTTTTATAGAGGTTCTCAATTTATAAAACTGAAGTAATATTAAATATTATGTGGAAAAATAAGTGTTTAAATAACGCGTTATAAAGCTATATAGCTTAGTTAACTGGGCAGCTATATTTGTTGCGTCGATCGGGCGCAGCTTGTAATTGCTCCGTGGCGCCGGTGTCTGCATCTCTTGTTCCTTTTGTTGTTCCTTGGCCGCTGTTTTGTTCCTCGCTTGTTGGTTTTGGGAATTAGCATGTCTTATTAGCATAACTGTCTGATAAGACTTGATTGCTGTTTTAACGGCTACAAGTGGCTGGATTTTGTTGAGTGTTATAAGTCGAAGTTTAATTTTATAATTGTTTCATTTTGATAACATATTTTATTGCAGTAATACATTATATTATTATAGTTTTTTTTTATATTTAAAACTTTGTACACAGTATACAAAAAATAGGAAATACAATATAAAGATTATTATCCGTACAGGCGAGCTTAAGTCTTCAAGAGTTTTCTAACTGCTTACCCCTAGTTATGTATATTGAGAGAATCAAAAAGACATTTACTGTAATTTTTCTAATGCTACGATATTTTTGTTCTTGTGACTCCTTTATATATCCACTCATATAAGTGATGAAAAATAAACCGTATGCGCCATTAATAAAAAATTCTTGGTAAATGGAAAGACATCAACTGAGATAAAAACTTTACCCCTTTGTAAGGGCATTTGCGGTTACCTGAATACAGATATACCTAAGGACAATCGTAATCGACGTCGTACTAATATCTTAAAATAAATCAATAATATTTTCAACGAAGCGTCGACGGTCAAAATATATGGCCGGTCGCCGAAATGGTAATATTGTTAACGGGGAGTAAAATAACTACGGAGGAAACCAAAAGGAGAATACACATGATGTTGGGAATTTCTCAATAAGCAGTGCGCGTGGGGCCGACACGGGCGCCGCCCCGGCGAGCCACCGGCGCCGCGTACGATCCATCCGTCTCCGTCACACGCGCGCGGGTGGCGGCCACGTCGCGGCCACCTCGGCCATGCGACCACCTCCGGCCAAATAGTACCACATCGTAGTCAAATAGTAACATTATTTATTTTTAACTGAGTACTTATTATGTTACATTTTGGAATAGAAGCCACGGAGCGGGGCCAGAAATGTGGACCTAGCCCTCCTTCTAGATAGACCGATAAACTCTTGAGAACGGCAGAAAGTCGCTGAACGCGGTGCGCGGAGGACCGCATACTGTGGAAGGCATTGGGGTAGGCCTTTGTCCAGCAGTGCACTGTTACAGGCTGATAATGATGATGTTGACCTATTTTTCTATTATTTTATTTTCTATTGGTATAAATAAGGAACGTTATACTCGTACTACGAAAATCGAGCAACGGTCAGCGATAGATAAATTGATAGAATATTGAAGTTTTGGTGCTATGGCATTGGTTTGTAATGAGTTTATCCATCTTGCATTGTATATATATAAAAAGGTTTTTATTATGTTTTAAGAATAAGTTACTTTGATTTTTTTTACAAAGAAGACAGTTTTTCATGTAAAAAGTTGTCTTTTAACATTTTTCGCAATATAAATTGGTGAAATCGAATTTTACTTTTAAAAAACTTTTAGATATATTTCACACGCAGTTAATATAATTAAACAAAACAGTTACATTTTACTACAACACTTTTTCACTAAAATATAGTACAGCTGAGATACTATATTTTATATGACGGGTGGAACCCCTACCTCGCGGCCACCTCGCGCGCGCTGCGACCTCTGAGCGTTTTCGTTAAAGAGCAGAGCTTGCAGGCTATATCATTAATCTATTACGGCCGTACGGTGGGCTCGTGCATAAAAGGTGGCTTTTCGTTTTTTTTCTTTTTATTATTCACCGTCGTTGAAATCTCAGTGAAACGCAACGAGTGCTGAGAACGATTTTCAGTTTTATGGCTCTTAATTAGAATGATTTGACTGCGATGGCGACTAACTGTCGCAGTATAATGATGTTCGATTATAAACTCTATCAAGAAATATAGAGAGAATTATATCAGTGTTTATGGAAGAGGCGATTGACTCGCTTCCCACAGGACATTAAGTGGTACTTGCCTCTCGTGCCGCAGGTCGTAGGTTCGATTCCCACCCAGGACAAATATTTGTGTTTGGGTGTAATTATATATATGTATATTTATATGTATGTATGTATGTATGTATTTCCAAAAGAAAAGTATTAATATATGTAGTATATCAGTTGTCTGGTTTTCATAGCACTAGCAGCATAGGAGAAGTATATACCATAAATTAATCAGATAGCACATAACCTAAGACACACGCCCGTAACCTGAGGGGTAGGCAGAGATTACAGATTTCCACTTGTCGCGATCCTGGCACAACTCTCGTTTCTTCTACATCCAAATCTACGCATAATATACATAAGATTAAATTGTTAATTCCGCTCTACTTTACCGAGGTAATTTGTTGGGTCACTGTTTTGGTGTCTCAACTCAGGTCATTGAATAATTAATATCTTCAGGAAATAATAATTAAAATTATAGGATGCAACTTGGAGATGTGAAAATCAATTTCATCTACATAGTTTATAATTTTAAATGGTATTGGCTGGCAGATTTTTAGTCCTAGCTCTTGATTTTTTAAAGGTTAAGAAATACTCCTTTTCGTTCATGCCAACATTAATAAAATATCGTTACTCCTAAACTGT
>DWLR01001601.1:0-17647 GCA_018246295.1 Papilio alexanor hazarajatica
AGACACGCGGGTATGGCATACCCAGTGCTTCTGGATCGCGCAGCAGCGATAGTGCTTCTCTTGAGGGTTAAAAATGTATATTTTTAACTGTGTATCATCTTTGAACCATCGTCATTTTATAGAATATAATATATAGTAAACTATTTTTGTTTTGTTTTGTTTCATCGCAATCAACTAAATAGTCATTTTATAGCATTTTTTCTGAAGAAATGTTTAACGTAACACTATAAATTGATATAACTTTTTATTAATGCATCGATTTAGATGAAATAACTTAATCTAATGATTGAAGCTAATGACTACACATTGGTGAAAACCGCATCCAAATCGGTTTAGCCGTTTCTGAGATAAGCGCGAACAATGTAAGAGACAAACAGAAAAACAGACAAAAAAATTTAAAAGTCGTTGTTTTGAGTTCTATAGCATTTGTAGATACCCCCTGTAATAGTTTTGCTAATTTATTTTCCATGTACAGACACCGATCAGTTACGATTTTATTATATGTATATAGAATAGACAACATAACATTTGTCGGTCTACGGATAGTATTTATCTCACACTATCAAAACTCCCTTATATATATGTATAAACTAATTGCTAGTGATACGTAACAAATTTACAATGCTACTATCTTCTTCAAGAACCACTTAACCTACTAACCATGGTCTTTCACTAAAATGAACTCTGATGAACGGGTATAACGTTTGAAATCTTTTGCAATCGTTCCGGTTATGTAGGTTATGTATCCGGTAGGGTAAACAGGCCGTTTCGGACGATGCTTGCGGATGTTCGATTTGTCGACGCTCCTGTTAGTGACGGGTAAGTGAGCACACATGACGTTGTGTTTAATGTTTGTCTCCATTATATGAACTTTATATTATATCCACATGTATGACATAATTCTATCATAAATATATAACCAGAACCGTTTACGCTTGCATTCTTAAAATGGAAACATTATTCACACTTTTATAGATATACTACGACTAACAGCAATTCATTTGTCAATTAAAAAAAGAGCCGTTTTATTAGTGGATTTCTTACAAAGTGGATATGGTTCTAGCAAGCCACTAATAAAGATTGTTTTTAAAATTCAGGTAATAAGGAGATAAGATTCGAAATTTCGCTGCGGTATCTTATTTTAAGCATTTGGATATGTTTTTGCTCGACAATGATCATTGAAACCTGTCTGTAACTGAGCAATTATAGTTTATAATTTAAATATTATGGTACGTACTGTTGATAACAAATAACTATAAACGTATAAATAAAAACCAAAAATGTTTTTATAAGGCAGGTAACATTTCGATGGTCATCTACTGTTGCCGTTAGCTTCTCCGAAGTAATGGTTGCTGACACCCGCACAATATAGACGTAGTTTTATGGGGTGTGAACATTTCGGGGCTTTAGGGAATTATGTCGCGAATTATTTACGTATAATTTGCCGACGAATTTATGTCAAAACTTGTTAAGCATAGTCCGAGAGTGCTTCATGACGCCGTACAGCAACGAAGGATTCGAATCGTCAACGACTTAGCTTACTCATCGGCTTGACCTTCTGACCTCTATCTATCGCATCTACCATGGAGAGAGTTTCGAAGAACTGCTTGGGAAAATTTCTACTACTGAGTCTCGTCATCGCACAACACGACTGAGGTATTTTACTACTGCGGAATTGCCTTGCCTTATACTATCGCTATGTCTTATTATTTCATTCAATATCAGTCTTTTTCAAAAGAATGTCAAGACAACGGACTCCATCGTTGGGTGAGTAACGAAGTGCGAATCGTGCCAGGTGCGTTCACACGAGGCAGCCAGCCGAGCGTAGCAGTTGCCGCCCCAACGGGCACCGTTTATTGGGAAAATATAAGGGAATCATACCGACTCATGCTCACGCGCTCATTATATTGTTGTCGCATTTTTTTTTATTTTACTGATACACAAAACGTTTTTTGTTTCTTCAAAAAGTTTGAATACAAATAATTTTTAGTAATGTTAAATTTGACTTTACATTATTTAAGAAGTCATAGGTGAGTTTTTTTTTACATTAATTTATCTGAAATATTTGGTATTTCTTTGTGTACTTCTATATATATAATATATTACTCATTATTTTTTTACATCCATGACACAATTCTAGTCCCCAAATTGTGCTAACGACCCCGTCAAACTGTTTTCATAATTGTTGATATTAATCGCTAGTGCCAAAATGATTCGTCAATGGTGCGCCATTATGACACAAGTATACCTCTGGTACCCTTAAGAACCCATTATAGTACTACTGCAATAGCAGAAAAGAGGCTTAAGTATTCCGACCACTGACATACAAGGCAATTGATTTACTAATAAATACGAACAACGCACGTGTAAAAGTTTGCTTGGAACGTTTTAGGAGGATCATTTACCGTTTAATATTTGCATAACCTCACCCTATCAGAAGGCAATACGGCCTCATAAAGGTTGAATTTCGCAGGTTATAGAGCGATGTGGGGAGCGGTCCTGTACAAACACCGGCGCGTATTCACAGCAAACAGGTAATTGCAGCATGTATTGAATATTCAAAGAATGGACAGGGTATTGGTAGAAAAATTGATCATGTTTTAAGAGCACTAAAATATGTTACGGTAACTTATTTAATTTAGATTCTCAATGATATTGTGAATAAAGCGAATGCAACGAAATTAAAGATTATTTCAGTATTACTTCAATCCAGTAAATGAAATGCAAAAGCTTCCACATTTCAAGTTTCTTGCGATACGAATGCAAATAGAGTGAAGATCTATTATAAATAGATATTATTTGTAACTAAGTCCTGAATTTGTGACGGAAATAATTTTCTTTTAGTTGAGTGGTTTGTCTCATTTCGAACAACTGTTAAAATGATCCTGATATATTTCTTCTTTTTTATACAAGTAGGTGGCAAACGAGCAAGCGGTCACCCGAGTGATCGCTACCATAGGCATCTGCAACAAGCATTTGCGAGTTGCAGATGCGTTGTCTACCTTTAATAGACAGAAAAATTGACATTTCCTTGTCGTACTCATTCACTTCCCCGTCAAAATCTCCTTGAATTCCCATTCTTTCCGTATTAGAAAAAGGTGGAAAAGGGAAGAGGACTAAAATTAGGAAAGTGAAATACCGGGGGTATTTCACTCATCAGACCAAATGCAGAATATTACTATTTCACGCCTGTCTTCTGTGAGGTCGTGGTATTTCACCGGTTCAGAGGATTAGTGCGACAAATGATGGTGTTGCGAACTCTACCACTGTATTTCTTAAGAAAGAGAATATTGACCACACCTGAGTAACCAATGGAAAAAACAGTATTTATTTTTGTTGTATTTGAGTTTTGAATAGAATAAAAATAAAAATTCCCTTTCAATTGGAACCAGAGAATAAATAGCCGTATCATTATAACAAGGTAAAAGGGCAAACAAGTTCCCAACATAGATCATGTGAATTTTTATTACACGTCGGTAAACAAATAATAAATATCAGCTGGATTTTTTATTTTAGTACCTTTGAAAATAAATATGCTTATTGTAAATTGTGTCTTAAAACGATAAAGCTAAACTTCATATTTGAACAAACGTGTTGGAGTGTAAAGACCAATAGTTGATCGCGCGGAGTTGTCAGAATGATTTAGTAATGGCGAGCCGGATGAAAAATAGTCCGGTAAGGACACAAATCATAGACCCGGCTAGGGCGATGACGAAATACTAGTTGTCTAATTTATTGGACAAAACAAAATGTATAACACAATGATTGTGCTAACACTAATAAATAATTCAGATTTAGATCATCTAAAATGTAAATAGTGCCAAAAATGAACAGAAGAAGAAAACTATGTAGCATTATCGTGTTCGGATTGTAATACTAATAGGATATTTGAAAGCCATAAAATAATTAAGCATCTATCCATATAACATCCATCCATCATTTAATTATTAAAAAAAACTAATTATATAATGTGGAATTAAAGTAAAATATTCATAGCTTGATTAGTGAATCTTTCTAAAGCGGGTCTCTCCAAAAGATTTCAAGAAACCATTTAGAAATAAAACAAAGCGAACTCGTGTCCTAAATAAGTAAAACCGTAGATTGGGTGATTTATGTACACTAGCGGGGAGGTTATGATAACAGGCAAAAGTAAAATAACGTTAATCGTTATGAATCGGTGTATAGATAAGATGGCCGCCAGCGCTCGGCTGGCGGGGCCCGCAACGTACGAAAACAATAATATAGACCAAAGATAATTGAGTTCTTAACCTTCACCCTATATTATTATTTATCAGATTAAATAATAAAACGAAAACACGAAAAATAATATGTGTTATATTGATCAATTTTAATTTTGAATTTTGAATTACATTTTCTCTTATGTATGTACAGTTTTTGAAATGTCAGTCATGTGACTGACATTTCAAAAACTCCAGTTCCAAATCGTCCTCTGCTGAATGTATGTCTAATTTTATTTATATGTACCCATGCTTATATGCGAGGTAAAAGCATTCAATCTCATCGAAGGGAGTTGAAAAACGTCATCCTCGTGAAATAAATTTGAACGTTGAATTAAAAACAACGTATGTATCATTTTCGAAATAGTTACTTAATCCTTAATACAAGTTATCTAAAAGATTAGCAACATAAATAAGTCTCGCTTCCATAGATCAAACGTTATGGGCCAGTCAAGCTTCATTGCGCGGCGCTTTGCGGTGTCCCATCAATGACGTAGAGAATCACACCTCCTGACATGCGCCATTACAGGCATGACCAAACATCTTCATTAGCTTCAACAGTTCATTAGATCAACAATGAACGCCTCGGTGATTAAATGAGCAGTAAGCAGTATTTTCTTCATATACATTACACTTACTTATTAAGCTATAATTTTTGTGTTGATGTATTCCACGTTAGTGCGTAGGGTGATATAAGGGCGTAACCGACGAACATCTACGCGTAGATGTATGGATGTAGAAGAAGCATGCAAAGAAGTGTGCAAGAATCCTGCCAAGTGGTAATCAGTAATCTCTTCCTACCTCTCTGTTTTACGGGCATGAGTTTACATGTTTAAATTTTGGCGGTTTAGCACTTATGATTATTGGACTTGTTTGAATCGAGTGGATTTAACAATAACAATTAACATTTAGTCCTTTTTTGTCTACTCAAAACATGGCCTGATTTTACTCCTCTTCCACTTCCCACCCTTTTCTAATAAGGAACGGGTGTGAAGGTAAATATTTGACGGGGAATCAGATGAATAGCAGTAAGTAATGTCCCTTTTTCTATCTATTCCCTCTGTCTATTAAATGTATACAACGCATCTACATCTCGCAAATGCTTGTTGCAGATGACAATCTATTTGAGAACTGTTGCATTCTTTCTGCGCTCTGCTACAAGTTTTTCTTCCTATTTCTTCTTTTTTACTTGAAACACGGCCCCGTAGTTTTACTACAAATATGTTTTAACACATTTTATGATTAACTGATGTGATGCGATTCAAGGCTGCCGCTCGGTGCCCTCATCAAGAATACTCAAATAGCTTTGTTTTTCTTCTTTCTTTGTTGAAACTTATCTATAAAGAAATGTAGACTATACACGTTATCGTTTCATCTACACTCCCATCACCACCATCACCACCTCGGCCTATGATCGTCCACTCCTGGACATAAGCCTCTCCCATTGATCGCATCGTTGGGGGGAAATATGCCATAATCGCCACGCTTGACGCCCGCCAGAGTTGGCGATCGCAGTATGTTCCACCGTACTGAGAAAAGAACGGTGCTGCTCGTCCTCAGGTTGTATTTACATCCAGACTCAAGACAAACAGACATGTTCATGCACACAAAAGTTTGTCTTGTGTGGGAATCGAACTTACGACCTGCGGCGTGAAAGGCAAGTGTCTTGCCACTGCGCCAACCGGTCAGTCACACGAAACTAATCGTTGTACTTCAAAGTACCAAAATAAAACTAATAAGAATTAGTATTTAAGTATATAAAGTTAACTCGAATCAGAACAAAGTTCCGATCATCCGAACAATCGTGCCGGCATGAGTTTCCCAATTCCACAAGTAACCTCGGTTGCTCGGAGAACTCTATAAGTTAATCAATAAATCTCAACTAACGACAACTACTTATTATTACAAAATAATCATGGATAAATAAATCCTGTAATATTATCAAATATCAGAATCGGCGTGAACTTAGCGATTATTTTTGTTGAATTTATTTCCGGCTTACATCATCTCCTTTTCTCTGAATAAGATTTCTTTGTATGGGCAACAGAATATTCTTGCAAATTCACAACACAAATTCTTTTCCCCTGGTTTTGATTTGAAAAACAAAAAGTTGTAGATGTGTTGGCCATAGGTCATTTTAACCCGTGGCTCTCTAATTTAATTAGTGGGAGACTGTTTGCCGCATGGAATGAGCAATCTTTATGAAACTTGCAAACATCATCTCCATGGATGAGTTGGTATGACTTATTAGATTATTACTACATAAAGCGCCATCTATGCACGTATATTGGCCATCTGTAGACATGATATATTAATGTGTGTTATCATCAAATTAAAAAACCACAAGAAGTGATCCTAATCAAAATTGAAAAGAAAAAAAAAAGTAACAAAGGTATTTATATCCTTCATGCTTTATGCGAAGAACTAAATTCCCATGCAAAATTTAAACTTTAAATCTTCGCCACCGTATTAACGATGGGTAAACATTATTAGCTGGTGAATGAAATAAATTGAGTTGGCAAAGTCGGTGCATTTTGTGAGGGCCCTAGAGATGCCGCGCGGCTGCCAGCGCGAGAGGCCTCCATTAAATTATGTGCCACAATTTGGACTTATCACTTGGCGCCGTACAATGTAGAAAAGAATTAATTGAATTATTTATGCCAAGTCACTAAAGAGGCGTTATACAAATAGTCTAGAGGGTTTCATGTCTTTTTTGCATAGTAGATCTGTTTCATAACGTAATATTATAAATTTCGTAAATACTGTAAAGATAAACCTTATGGTTTTGCAGCATTTATATGCTGTCTGTATTTAATTAGCATAAGCTAAGATATAGAGCTTTTAAATTATTTTTCTTGTATTGCTCCGGCATTTACTTAATTCATGTCAATTTTATTAATAGTTATGGAAATTTCGTTTTTTAAACTTTATCTAAAGTAAGTTAATCTTGATATCAAAATATAAAACAAAAAAAAAATTGTGAAACACTAATGAATGCCGCACACGCCTTTAGCGATTGATTCTTAATAATAATAGTTTGGTTATCAAGCCAGAGATAAAGCAAAGAAGAAAGGAGCAAAGTTTCTGAATATACAACGATAAAATTAACACTATTTTATAATTGCGAGCCAAATACAGTCGATCGACTCTTAATAATAACAGGCTATCAAGCCTGAGGTAAAGTAAAGAAGAAAGGAGCAATGTTTCTGAATATAATGATAAAATTAACACTATTCTATAATTGGGAGCCAAACATAGTCGATTACGATATTCACAAATAATATAAAACGTTATACAGAAATAGAATGTTGTTAAAACATTCAATTGTCAACTACAACATATAGCAAATTTAAATCATATCAAGATGCATCTCTGATCCCATGATTGAAATTATTCGCATCGTACCTCATCTATGATCGAAAGCCCCGTCGTCAGCGAGAGGAAAATAACATAAATGAAGAAATAATTACGCGAGCATTTCCTCCGATCGTTCCGAGAGGGGAACTATAATTAATGGGGGGAGAAGTCTGAAGCCGCGACTACTTTCTTATATGGCCTTTGTTGGTTCGTAAACCAATTGCTGTGTTGCCTGCTTAGTGCATGTGCCGCCTAAAGTCTGCATTAAAAATGTGACAGTTTTATTTATCAATGCTAGCATCTGACAACAACGTAAAGGCTTGTAAATTAAAGAACAATTTCTATCCAAAGTTACGATTATCTTTTATACGGTTTTCTCTGGATTAATAATTGCTTGTTAGAAATATTTCAGTAAGATTAACGTCAACAAAATTCGGTACTAAAATAAATGATGCCAATGAACAAATTTGTGTATTATTCTTCCCTTTTTTAGGGATAAAAATAATAAATTACTTCATGTAAAATATCAATCAGTTGTGATGGATATGTTGACAATCACAACTTTTTGACACATGTTATTTATTATCGCAATGAATAAACGCGGTAAAAATTACAAAAGTTTAGCTAGGAAAATGAGAAACGGCGCGTGCGAAGCCACGTGAAACACACAATTTTATTTATAAATCATTTTCAGCCAATCTGTGTCTCATTACCTATCCATTAAATTTAAATAGGGTAAAGTCTTATATTTTAGGTTTTTTGACATTCAAAATTAAATGTGACCTATTTGCGAATATCCCCTTTCCAACAAAAGAAAAGTTTAGTAATCGGTTCATAAATTATGAAGTTCTGTGATAACAAACATTAAAAAACATACAACCGAATTGAGAACCTCCTCCTTTTTTTTAGCCAAAACAGCCATTTAAAATAAAAATAATTTAACGGTCACGAAACACTTCATACAGTCACAATCACATAATTCAGTTTGGTAACGAGCGTCTTCAAAGGAGATTGCTTATTTCTCGTCTGACTTTGTGCAAGGCATGCTCCTATAAACGTGAGATTATATCAGATCCCGTTGGGGAGCGTGCCGACAGATGCTATGATTTGTATGCATGCATATGCTCAGTGAGGCGTGCCCATCCATTTGCAAGATCTCCTTGATAACATTCCGTACGTGTCCCCCTGAAATTGCTCGGACAATTGCTAGCTAGCAACACGGAGTCAGCTGAAACGTCTAGGAAGACTAAGCAATGAACTTAGCAAAGTAAACAAGCACTAACTACTCATATTCCTGATGAGTCTTTTAAAAGATGATTTAATTTTTTATTGTTTTTTTTTAATGGTTACATATAACGAAAATATTATAGAATTAATAAATTAATTATTATTAATTAAGATATATATATATAAATAACATTATTTTTAAAAGTTAGTGTTAAAATAATGAAATAATGAAAAGGTTAAGATTAAAGATATTTTTTGAACTATAATAAATTAGTAAACAAAATTACACCACACTGGCTCAAATTTTCGAAACGACCACATTCTAGAAACATTCATAAAACCATTTGCAAATTTATTGTTAGTCAGAAATAGGAGAATAATAAGGATTTTAATATACCCATAATAGGATTTAAATATACCCATAAAATTATGGGTATATTTAACTAATCTTATGGGTGGTGATTTAATTCTAACAAATTCGGTACATCGTATATCAGTCACATAGTGCTTAATTCTTTAACGACTTAATGAAAAAATAACCGTACTACGATCAAAATAGAATACATAATCAAGTAACATCATTAAATTAGGTTAGTAGGTAAATGGCCGTCCTTTGAAATATGATCAATACCCGCATAGCGGTTTCTTTGGGGACGAATTAATTCCTTGTATAACCAATATCTCTTTATGAAACGTATTCGTCTTCCATTGAAGCTAAAATTATCTTTATTACATTGGAATAATAATGAATTTTGTGTAGATGATTTTATCCACAGGTACACTGATCTACAGGCGATCAGTCCCTTGCCAGGCGTGATTTACCGTTCGGACAGGTTTTGAATTAAATCTTATCCATAATTCCTTGCCGTGACGACGTGTACGGCCACTTTAACGTGTCACCGTGTTTAATTATCAGTCAGTTGGCTCGTTTCTTCTAAAATCCTATTTATTTGAATCTCCCTGAATGTAAGGTAAGTATTGATTTGAATATGTAGTTACGATACCTTCAATTGTCCAAATGTTAATTGACTATTTGTCACTGCCGATTTGTTACACAATACAATTTGTTGCGAATGTTTATTATAATAAAGAGTATCATATTTTTATAGATTTAATTTCTTATGGTATAAATATTTTTCTAGATAATTCTAGAACCTCAATCGTCTTGTCAACATAGATTTGTATGTTCGATCAAATATTTGTCGGCTGTAAGATCGCTTTAGGCTCCAATATCACAAGGGTTCACAAAGTGGCGGGAAAATATCGGGCCGCCATGATTGTTTTGTTGCGACACGTCGAGCGACAAATTGGCTCCGCGCGCGTCGCCGAGCGACATCTGGTGCTTTAATTAGACTCGACGAGATTAGAGGGCTCCTACGTGGCCTAATGTATGGGATAATTCGACGGTGAATATTGAAGTTTTACATATTTGTTGTGCTTTATATACCATGTCTAAATAAAAAGCAGATATTGATAACATTGGTAAAAGCATATTGTTATAATTGAAGAAGTGAATAAATAAATTAAAATACATGAAAACTCATTATCTAGCCTTGAAGGTCAAGGAAAGTGGTATAATAAAAGTTATACGAAAATTATGTAAAAATGTACTTCAGATTTAACACATGACAGAGACATAAAGACCACACAAAATCTTTGTATCCATTAAACTGAGAATCGTAAAAAGCAAAAAAAAAAAAATGTAGCGAGTAGTAAAATAAACAAAAATTACTCACCCTTGCGCGCGATCGCGTACCCTGTTGATAGTCCGATCCGTACCCACGACCCTGTAATAAAACGAACACATCACATTACTCTGACACAAGAGGAGTACCTACTGCCATTCAACATCAAGATAACTCGAAATACATTTTATTTCGGTTAATGATGAAAATGAAATAACAAAACAAATCCGTAAGTGACAATTATACGTTTTAAAGAAATTCATTCCATTAAGCATCAGGGCAGATTCGATATAATGGTTTAGCTACATCGATATTATCGACATCTGCTAGTAATTATTTAAATTGATTTTCAAGCTTTAGGCACTTAATTGTCTTTTGGTTTTCAGTGTCACAAAGATTCTCACAATATTGTGAACAAATAGCACGCAGAGTCATGATATTTTTCAATTTAATAAATTTCCTATATTACTAAAGCATTTAAAAACTAACATCAATTATGTGTCAAAATAAATTTCTTAAGCCATTACGAAATATTCAATAAAATTATATTAACAACCAAATAGAACAAATGTTGAAAACTTGTATCTATTTGTAGCCAACAAATTGAAATGAATCACGGCCATGTTAGAATTTAAGCATGTTAACACAAAATAAAACGTCACGGAAGACTGAGAACAGGTTAAATCTGCAAGCGGGGCGACACTCGACCGCAGAACGCGTCACCGCCGCGACCGCAATGTCTGTTTCAATTCAGAATTAGGAAAATTACTACGATTGCGTTGACTACGCGAAAAGTTCGACGAAATTGAGTCGCGTTTCGAGCGATTTGCGGTGACGTTTCTACGCATAGTATCTCGTAAGTAAATAGCTTTAAAGTTTGCGGATTATGTGAGATAGATCAAATTCTAGCTTCAAAGAGATGTTGAAATAGTTTTGTCGCAGCAGCGAGTTAATAATAGACGGCTTAAGACGATGGATGGAAGCCTGTCGGAGTTTTGTTTTGACGATAATAAATGTTTAGTTTTGAATTGCGGCGTCCAAATTTCAGATACAAATTTAGATTAAGTCCTTGCTAAGCCTTAAGCTTTAAGTCGTATCGTGCTGTATATTTTAATAATCTTTGTATTATTATTTATCGATATTTCAATTTAAGAAATCTATTGAACGGTCTCAAGCTAAGAATTAAAATTAGCAAGCGTTTTAATTATATATTTTGTCCCATGTTTTTAGGTGTAAGAGTCAACTTCAGCTTACATGTTTGCTTTTAATAAGTTACAATGCAAGAATTGAGTTTGTTGCTATTAACAAGTAAAATTGCTAGCAAATGTGAAAAAATTGTATAATTGTATAATGTAGTTATTTACTTTATGCCCATTTAGGGTATAAAGTAAATAACTACATTGTAATTAAAAACATTTGAGTATTTGAAACTTAAACGAAGTAACCTGCGGAGTTAAACTATACATTTAGTTTTAACTTAACGGTTGCCGTGCGGTGGCTGGCGGTTCTGATTGAATTCACAACAACTCGCTAACTTTTATAGCAGCGTAACAGAGGTTACGATGAGAGAAAAACGAAGGTTGCGTTCTTGAAAACTAAAGCCGCTTAACAAATTTGAAGCACTTTACAAAACTAGTTAGTAAATGCCCGTCCTAACGAATTTGGTATGTTTAAACGTGTTGAAATTATTATCGAAATGTTTGAATTGGAAAATTACTATTAAATTTTTTTTCTTTAGTCACGAATATTATTTTCTTGTACAATTTTATTTGACATTCTAATATACTTTACCTAGTTACTGAAGTTGTAAACTATTTAGTAATATGTCCCAAGTTACTAACAATATTTCCAATGTCTTTATAAAATAATTTATATAATATGGATTGAAGCTACAGAATATGGAGTTGGCATGTCGACTTCTTGGAATTTTTCATTTGTTATCATTTCTTACTCAGAACTTCTGCTATTAGAAATATACAATCACTTTTCTACGTATTACTAATGATCTCACTATTCTACGTATTAATCTTTGTATCGATCAATATGTCCTCATGTGTCTTTCTAATGTAATTACTTTTCAAAATATTTTATTACTTTGATCTGTACGTATTTGAATTTTGTTACATAATATAATTGATTGCCTTCACGGTGTCTTTATCATTTCTAAATTTATGTTAAAGCTCGATCGATGGTAATACAAAAATTGTGTGAATTTGTTCGTGAAATTATGACCAAGATCATCAGAAAGAAAATAATTTTAATTTTAATATTGAGAGCGACGCCGTTACTTAAAAATTAAAAAACTTGAGTCTGATTATTGTTGCTTACTTAATAACGATTCTATTGTATTCTATATAATCAATATTTTATTTTAATGTAGCGACTGCGATATTTTCATACAATAGGAATAAGGCAGAGCATTATAATAAATCGCATTTGTTGGTAACTTAGACAATTTACGCTATTCCCACAAGCCTACGCTAAGACATAGCGGGTATTAAAGTGAGATAGTAACGTTAAGAAAGTTACCGTGACGGGCGATTTGTCATTCACAATATTATGCAAACTTTTGCTACTGCGTTATTTCTCAGAAAACTTGCTACGTTGAAATGCTTGTGAAAGATTTACTGCGGTGTCATTTATTAATGTTTTATTACTAAATTTCGATTCACTTTATATGTTTGAATCTCTTTAGAAAAATGTTATTGAAATTGCCGACTGAAATTATGGCGTTAAATATAGTGAGCGGTTACCGTTCAGCTTTTACCGATAAAGAGTGCGTTAGAATAATTTATACCAAATTTTGTATCAACGTTTGACCTATTTTTAATTATTCCATTAGTATGTGTATTCTTGAGATTTCGTTATATTACGTAGGGAGAAATATATATAGAAATTTTTCTCCCTCGTAAAATATTCTTCTAACGCCTCACAGCGTATGAACATTTTTGTTTTCCTTTTAATGCCGGAGTCAAGTTTCGCAATCCACCATGAATACACTTTATCTGATTTTTATTTATCCCTCTGTCGTGATCCATAAAAAAGCGCCATCCGTGGCTTTTCCGGCTTTCCGGTCGGCCGAAAGAAAAATTGGATGCATTAGCGGGCGGAGACATAATGTAAACAGAATTAGTTGTCGGTAATCGAATCTCAGTGGGGCCATTTTTATCCTGAAGTCTGTAGCAGCCATTACTGAGTCAACGGTAGGAGATTTGATACAAGTTATTGGTTATTCTTTAGGGACAAATCCGGGGAGAAATTATTTTTTAAAGGTTCACAAGCCCATGGGATTTTTTTATTATTTAACAAGTTTATAGCACACGGCCACGCAATTTTTTTTTATCTTCTATTAAGAGTCATCTCTGCTTAATTTGGTACCAAGTAAGTTATCTTGAAAGATCAATTAGTTTTAAGTACAAAAAGACGTTTTGAGAAGGATTTCCTTTAACAACTTAGCATTTCGTCGCCATTCTCAATGATTAATGATTTTTGCTAGCTCGCAAATTATTGTTATGTGCGATACATCTCGCGTAGTCTTTGTATAGAGGATAAATGGCCTTACTTTATTTTCACCTACCTACCTAAATATTTTATAAAAGTTTCATGAATTGCTGACACATCCTAAAACAATTTATATACCTGCCATTTACTTTTTACCGTAAATTATCTTAATCTTATATTTTAAGACATACAACTTTACCTTTTCATGAATGATAAATTATTTATACATTAATTGATATTACCTAATTTTTGACAGGTCTATAATATTGTTCGCGTGTATGAATGTGTATATTTATATCTATATCTTTGTGAATATGTCGGTTTATATTGTGACCTCCTGTAGCCTAAATGGCAGGACAGATGTTGAATCATACAAAGTCAAAGTCACATTTTTCTCCGGAGTACAATCAGTCGGTTGTAATGTTTTCTTTTTCAAATTAATTATTGCTTGTATACATATTTGGTATCATTGTAATGTTCCATTTTATAGTTCTACGATTTCTTTATCTCAATTTATTCAAAACAAAAAATCTATTTAAATCGAAGTTAGTTCGAAACTTTTCCTCTCATAAAAGCTAGGTCTTTCTTCATGTCTGCGAAATACGATTATTTATTTTACGTTTAGGAATTTTTATCATTCGTACAGAACCGTCGATTCCTCACATATCCAGTCGTACATCGCTTAAACAAACCGATTTCTTTGTACTTCAGATCCCACCGTTTTATTTCCAAGTACTCTCAAAAGATCTGATTATTCGTGTGCCATCGATTCCACACTGCCTCAAAGGATCTCGCACGAAGAATATTTGCGTGGCATAAATTTCGCACATCCATCTCAAACACGCTCGCCCAACGGAGCATAGACCTGGCAAAGCCGTTTTTTCACATCAAAGGAAATAAGATTTATATATTATATCCCATGCAACGCCTTTGTTCCAATCGAATTTCGTCTGAAACAATTTGCCAGGAACTTATTATTGAAGTGCCAGAATATTATCAAAATGGTGAGATTCGATATACAGACTAATAAATCAAATATCGCGAATAGCTCAATGACTTAAAGTGTCCGTAATAGGTACTAGTGATATGTAACATAGGCTTTTTATGCTTCATACTTTTTTATTAGAGAAATAAAGTAGTTTTGGAGGGTAATCCTACGTGAACGTTAAACGACGCGATGTGTAATGGTCAAACTGTCATAGTGACATCTTGGCTTATGAGTACAATACTAAAGCATAAAAACAATAAACAAATTTTGCAAGATTGTCCTTACCAGTCAATTTCTTACATATTTTATTTCATTGCAAAATTAATTCATATTTCTATCACAACATACTGTTATTCATATAATCGATTTCTTAAAATCATTAAAGTTAATGTGGAAAACTGGGGTAACATTAGCACACAAGATGAGTGATAAATCGAAGGCAATAGTCGATCTAGTTGTCCCACTCAAGTAAGCCAAGACAAAGTTACGGCAACTGCGATAACTGGGAGATTCTACCCCGCGCCCCCTTGTTAGCTAATGGCTTACGTATGGTAATTCCGATAGAACTTTGTAAGTTATGAGATTGATGTATGATATTTGAGAATTGAAATCAACGGTTAATTTTGTTCAATATTTGAGAAATCGTTTTGGATTTTGAACGTCTTAAAGAAAATATGAATACATGGATCTATGTTTTATTGGATATTAATGTCGAGTGTCAAAGGTGATCATTGTAATATTTGCACCGTAGTGGTTTTTGTTTATTAAGCTCTCACAATGCCTGTTTACTATGATGTACATTTTTTTTGTAGAAGAAGGAGGCAAACGAGCAACGAGTCGCCCAAAAGAATGATCACCGCCACACATGAATATCCGCAACACCAGAGGAACCGCATATGCGTGACCGGCGTTTATAAAAAGGAGTACGCTCTTTTCTTGAAGGACCCTAAGTCGTAGATGATTTAAATTATTTATACCCAACGTCGGATGTTTTGCCCGACTGACGGGAACCGTTAAATGTTACCCTTCTGGGGTAACATTTGACGGTTCCGTTGTTACCTTTTGAAACATAAACAGCTTGATCGATTTTGAAAAGTGAGGTGTTATTCGTGAAGTATTTGTCCGTGGAGTGTCATAGAGGTACAATCAGACGGGTGTATTGCTTTTTTTTAACTATCGCTTGTTCAGTACACTGAAATACGTTTATATGTCACCTCAAAGATAGGCCTAATATTAATTTCATATAAGGTACTAGAAAGAATTTCATGTGACTAGAAATAATTTTTTAAAGTAAACACTTTAACAACCAATTTAATTTTTAGGCCCATAAACATGACATTTTATATTTTATCGGTACATGTTGTAACAAAGAAAGTAAAAATAAACGTATCAAACAACACGCTATCCAAATTATATGCATCGTAAATGTCACGTTTAATAAATTTTAATTTAAGTAACGGCAGCAGAAAACAAAGAAAGAAAAATTTGAGAATTCAGAATCCGGTCGCAAATAACGATGACATTCACTTTAAACAAGGATTATTGCATTCATTTGAATTCGGATTTTTGGATCATGTTTATATTTATACGCTGTGAAATGTATGCCTTTACTTGTGTCATTTGCGACTAATGAGTTACTCAAATGGATGAGCTTATACTCCTTTATACTCATAACAAAGGGAAGAGACGACTACTTAATATTTTGTGTCCCCACAACACAAATACAATGAATGCAATGTTTTGTTTCATTCTGATATAGTTAGGAATAGAAATACATGTATTGTTAATATTCTATAACTTTTATAAACAAATTATACATTTGAACAGCAATCGTTGCAACACAAAGGACAGGCTTAAGGAGAACTCACGCGACTAGTATACAGACATTTAGGCATAATTTTACAGGTTTTATTTGTTATACTTTCATTTTTTCCATCTTTTTACCCATCCTTTTCATTCATCTTTCTCCTATACACCTTGTTATTCTAGAAAAGGGCTGACAAGACATCCATAGCTCTTCTAATCATTCCCAACGTATTGGGTATCGGTGATCAAATAACATTTCGTAATGTTTGCTTTTCTGCATCTTCTTCTATAAAAACAATATTTAAGCCGAAAATACTACCTAAGAAGTGATTACAACGAGAAAGAATATATTTCCTAGTGTGCCTAAGCGCCGATTGTGTAAAGATTTTAGAAAGCCCAAATTCCGCTTTCAACGCGGCTTAACACACAAAATATTCGTCTTCGATCCAATTTAACTTTCACCTAAACTTATTTAAACTTCTTCCTATTGATTCCTTGTACGTTGCCCTGTGTATGTTGTAGTGATTCAAACAATATTTGTTCAATAAGTAAGACTTTAAAATATATTCCACCTCGACCACCTCAGCCTATGATCGTCCACTGCTGGACACAGGCCTCCCCAATTGAACGCCTCATTTTACCACAATCGCCACGCTCGGCAGGCGGGTTGGCGATTGCAGTATATTCCACCGTACTAGAAAAGGATGCTGCTACCCATCCCTCGGTGGTCTTTACATCCAGATTCAAACCAAACAGATATATTCATGCACACAAATGTTTGTCCTGTGTGGGAATCGAACTCACGACCTGCGGCCTGAAAGGCAGGTATCTCACCATATATATAT
>DWLR01001602.1:0-17647 GCA_018246295.1 Papilio alexanor hazarajatica
GTCATTAGTTATAATTACATGTACTTTTGTTTAAATAAAATATATTTTTAATAAATAAGTGCTCCCAAAACTTGACTACCTACTAAATAAATTGTAAACAAAACGTTTTCATCAACCCAATAAATGAACATGATGGTACATTAAAAAAATATTGACAAAAATATATTTGTTGGGACGTCGCTACGGGGTATGCAATAAACGGTTTAATATTTTTTTTTATATCTAATGAGTGTATTATGTTATAAAACATATCGTAAATGCTCCGACCCACGCACAACATGAATCGATCTTGTATTGAGTTGTGTAAAACGTATGAAGAGCACCTTAACAAATGAAAATGGTTGATAGTACACATAGTACATGCAAGAAACGAAAGAATTTATTTAAAAATCGTACTTTACGAAAGTTTTCAGTTACATGACATAGGTATTTTTAGGTCAGAGATACCTACTCGTACTACCTACACCGGTGAGGGTATTGATATACCTATTTAAAATTGTATTAAATTGTATGAAACACAGTTTATTCTAGTGCATAGGCAGAGCAATAGCTATTGTTTTTTATTTAAAATTATTAACATTAATGGGTTTTGTTTCGCCAGTTAATTTTTATTTCCCATTTAACGCTTTTATTTTTATCCAGAAATTACATATTTACCTTTTTCTTTGCTTTTGCACATTATACCTACACATATGAAGTGGTGTGGTTTACTGCAAATAATTAATTTTGATACATTTTTATAATTATTATACTACTATATTTTTACTTATTACTATATTTTCTATTTATGCATCCTTTGATGTCATTCCATGAAGCATTTGCGAGTTCGATCCTGCGCTTTGTTCATTACGTATGGCGTTTGGCAGGTCCCGCGCCACGCGCCGTAGACTGCAGTTTTTCTAATCATACACATGTTTCCAATAAATTTACGTATAGTACACATTGACAGATTTGTTTCGACTCATATACGAAATTTCATCTCCTGTTTTATCCCTATGTATGTCGAAATTTTAAATTTATTTCTCATCAAATGCCTACATATACTAAGTACCATGGGTTTATTTTTGACAGTAACGAGCTCCCATATAAGCTTTCATTCTTTATTTCAACCCCCCAAAAGTTTTTCTCGCTATAAAACATAGAGTAACAAATACTTATTATCTTAATGTATATTATTTATAACAAATATTTATTAACTTCTTATCAAATGCCTACATACAAATGTTCATGGTTTTATTTACGGTAATGACGATCTCCCATTCAAAACTTCAATACTTGTTTAACCCCCACTTTTTTACAACAAAAGGTAACTTGAGTCCCTCCCCAAGAATATATATATAATGGTTGAACAAATGTTTCTTTCTTTTCAAATGCCAAAATACAAAGTTTCAAGGTTTTATCTTCGACAATTACTAATTTTCATAAAAGCTTTCAACCCCTACTTCAACTCCCTCAAGCCAATTTTACGCGCTAAAACAGCGTGTCCTTTTGCAAGGTCTAGTCTATCTCTATACCAAATTTCATCAAAATCTTTCATTTTTTTAGGCGTGAAAGCGTAACAGACAGATAGACAGAGCTGCTTTCGCATTTATAATATTAGTAGGGATTTTTATTTAACCTTGAAGGGCTTATTCATCGGTCAGTTTGCAGCTCACGAACTGATTCCTATAGCTCGTTAATATTATCGCCAATAAGCTTTTATTAATATCAATAACTCGCGCTGTAAAATGCAATAAATGCCAATTAAAAGCGCGCTGTGCTGGGAACAAAGTCCACTCGGCGCGCTTCTCTTGTGGCAAAGGCGAGTACTGACTGGAGTGGTCGCAAAGAACATGTCTTTCGGGAACATCATAAGGAAATGTTTATTTATTACATTCTTGGCTTTTTGGTAAAGTAACTTGATAGTTTTATCTATATTAATAATATAAAACTAAAGAGTTTGTACGCGCTAATTTCAGGAACTATTGATATATATGATAAAAGTGCAGGAGTGCAACAGTTGAGTTCACAAAGGTGACCACTTGTGTGGAAAATGTACGTACAATACAATAAAGTCACTTCACTCAAAACATTACTACTAGTTTATAATAAATGAGAAAAGTCTTCAGTTGAATTGTCTTTAAGAATTATATATTTATTTGCCTAATTTTTACTTATAATTTTTGACACTTATTATCTCTTAATATGGATGGCGATTGTGATTATATGGCGTCTGTCAGTAATTATTCTTAATGTTATACCATACCGCTTACACTTCAAAGTGCACTAGTGTGCACACATCTTAAAGCGTTGCACAAATTTGGTCGCGATAGCTATGGGACGAACGTTCTAGTGAACATAATTGCATTTATAGCCCTTAAATCACTTTTATAAACTAATCAATTCGTTTAAATCTAAGCATAAATTGATGGCAGTTTATTTTTAACTTGATTTACAATATAAATATTTATTTACTGATATATTTATGCCATAAATGGGTAAATCTCAAAAAATCTATTTCTACGAGCAATTCTTCTTTATTATAAACGCGTTTGAATTGATTTTCTTTCATTCATATGTTTATCGTATATTTCTGTGATCAATAAATGCAGTTTAATAAACGTTACCGTCATTTGCCGCTACTTTTTAAGATTCCAAATTAAAAGACGTCAAGATAAGATAGCAAACATTTTAAAGTCTTCGTTAGTTAGTCACGTAATTAAACACTATCAGAGTGGGCCGATAAGATTGTCGTAAATACACGATTGCGTTAACCTGGCCACATCTGATACCAGGGAACAGACAAACAACGAATATTTATCTTATTAACCTACTAGTTAAGTTCTATTTAAGAACTGCTCTTGTTAGTGGAGCGACTTTAATTTCTCCCTGGACTGTGTCTTTCCCTTGACCTCTTGATACGACACGACGTCTACCTTTTCCTTTATTTGTTGTATGAACTATCTTCTCAGTCTTCCTCTCCTCCTCCTTCCTTCTATTTTGTCTTCTATGATTGTGATTATAAGAACATATTCCCTCTACAGTTGTCAATAGTTTCTTTTAAATGTACAAAATAACACGTAAATAAATACGTAATAATGCATTTGGAAAGATTATCTGAATTTATCTAAATTATTTATGTAAAAATTTTACGGTTTTAAATGTCTATATTGCAGGGAGGCTAAGTACATCTACACAGAAATGGCATCATCACGCGTACAAATTAGTAGTTGAAATGTCACATGGCGACGGCCTTCGTCTCCGAGTGACTTAAGCAAGTTTCAATCTACAAGAACACTGCATCGTACCAGGACTACTCTCCTCCACTGGTGTTGTGGATGTATAAAAATTGCAGTACTTGTTACGTGATCACTGTCAGCTGTACATCCACAGGATTTTGAATCCTTCTACTATAAAAGCAGACGAATCACGTATAGGCCTATGTATGTGACACCAGACGTCCAAAAGCCGATAATGGTCAAGGTAATGTTCAACTAATATGTTTAATTTCTCATTTCACTTAATGTTTCCCCTCGTTGCAGCTTTGACTCAATAAAGACAGTAAATTTTTCAAGATTTTAGATACAGAAACATTCATCGACTCTCACATAGTTATTAATCGTCGATTAGTAACGTAAATGTTCATCGGTAAGGCATTTCAACGGCAATGTCATAAAAACAAATACGTCGTCCACATTCCATCAGGCCGCGAACCCTGGGCGCTGCGATCGCCAGCCGGAGAGGCCCGCAGTCGATAAAGCTTCGTACACATTAAAACATTTTAAAATGTAATAAATAACGCGGGTTAACTGCCCCGACATGAGCCGCTATTAATCAAAACTTGGATTTAATGCCAAGTTTTATTACATGTAAATGAGTGAGGCACGCAGCCTCACTACCCGGAGCAGAGGATGCACTTTACACCTCACGACACGGCAACGCTGCGAGAAACGTCGTTGCCATTAAACAGCTGTTTTTTACAAAACATTGCGGCGGTAGGGGCTGATTTACTGATGTGCCAAAAATGTTTACACTTTTGTAATTTAGATAGCGGGGATACCGCGAGGGGAAAGGAGATAGGACTACTAAAATGTAAAGAAGGATCAACTTTATCCACAGCGAAGGCCTGATGCAACGTGTCATAGTGTTCTGAACGTTCGTCCAAAGTCTCGCACTCATTCCTCATTGGTCTGTTTAACCCCTGGTTACCGTACAAAATTAGATCACTTCAACAATAGAGGAAATTTACCACATATTCAAACGCGAAGATCAAAAGAAAACATTTAATTTTTTGACCTTCCTTGGTTAGGATTCAAATCTTATGGAACATCGCATATGATCTCGCGGTTGTCCAAGACTTTTTATCGCAACGTGTAAATGTATTGAGAGCAAATAATAATTATTGTAGAAATGTACCATCGCTTTCATAAGATTATTAAGAATGGTATATGTATGTAGGTATATAATGTACGTATATGTACACGTGTATATACACATAAGTACATTATATATCTACATACATATACCATTATTAAAAACCTTATGAAAAACTATCTAAAAGCGGCTTATGCAACAGAACGCAAGTTAATTAAAGAAAATTGAGACTTATTACATTTCATTATCATTTTATATTGATTATAAATTATTAATTGAAAAACATAGTACATATGTGAATTGAGTCGACGATTTCAAGTCAACTGTCAATCTATTATTGGTATTTAAGACGTTTTATAAATTGCTTACCTATTGTTGCCTTGTACCTGCTCATCGTCTCCCTGCTCTTTTCCTACCTACATAGGGTCGGTGCAGTATGTACTACTCTTCCATATGTCCTGGACTTGCCTTGTAGCTACTACACATTAGAAATGATTTGTGCAAGGCGACTCACAAATGATTTCAGCGGATTGTCGGTAGCTCTACGTTATTTTTAAAACCAATTGCATCCAAGAGCGGTATATCAGTAAAACTCAAGTATTATAAAACATCTATGTACTCTGTTGAAGTGGCATACTCCTTGTCGGAGGTCAATTAAATGATGGTCTTGTTTACAAATTTACACACATTCTATTTCGTAGACTTCATATTAAATTTTACTCATTACAGAGCTCTGGTATTAGAACTTCTTGGTTCGGATACTCGAGCTGTATATGCCTACACTGGCAGGTCATAAACACAAATGAATAGATAAAAAAATAAACACACACATAGACAGTACGAAGCGCTCGTTATTTATGTCCGAGTGACAAGCGATGGCGATTTAATGACGCGTTGCGACAGACGGACGGCGAGCGACGGATTATTGTCACTCAGATCGGTAATAAAGGTGTAGGACAGGACAGGGCCGGGCCACGCACACGCTCACTCAGAGTTTAGAGATAACATAAACAATTCCGTGCATTATAATTTTGCTTCGGAAACGATAAAATCTCATAAAGATAACTCTACCGTAAACGAGGCCAAGAAGACCACACCTAGACTAAACTAATATGTAGGCCTACAACGATGTTTTGCGTGTTTTGGACGAATGTTATCATTGCGTATCGTAGTAGTTACGTGGCTACAAACAAGTTTACATTTCTGTACATGTCTATAGGAAGGTTTAGTTTAGAAAGAAACGCTTTAGTCCGTAGATGTCAAAAAAATTGTAATCTTCCTACAATATTCATAACATGTTCATTTTAGATTGGTGTCTCAATGGTTTCATAATTGTTGTTTTAGTATTTTAGTAATAAATTATGTTGTAATGGTTTGTCAGTGTTCAATCATAGTTTAAAAATAAATTCCCTTAAAGCTTAGGTTCATATATCTATCCATCATACAAACTCAGTTCACTAAAAAATTTCAAACTAAAGATGTTTCAAATAAATATTGTAAAACAGAATCAAAACATCCCATTTTTAGTGCAACCTATAAAATATACGAGGATAATTTTATTATTTCCTTCGTTGATAGTTTTAGCGGTGACAAAAAACACTTGAAATGGATACTCGACGGATCTGAGCTGACACAAACATCGTGTGACAGCTCGACAACTCGTTGTTGATTTAAGTTAAAATATCCATTTCCCTGTGCAACACTGGATACACGACACAACTGTTTGTGAGTGGAACTAATTTTACTGCATTGTTACAACGACAACAAATTTAAAAATCGCATAAAAAATAAGAAACAGCATCTTTGATAAGAACAAAGTCTTTGTATTTATTTATGTGTATCACTGCCTACCTCATATAATGTGAACTAGTTAAGCCATTAGATGACACAGTAACGTGCGTTCGTATTAATTTTATGTAATCGAGACAAGCGAAGACGACAGTCGATACGCATCATTATCACTGATTTTTTTTACAAAGTTTATTATATTCTTAATCTATACAAAGAGTAGGTACAGTCAAGTTCCTTGGCGGTATTCCACTTTAAAAGAGACAATTGTTTGAACGTATCGTACGCCTTGTGACGTTAACCGAGAAATAATAACCAATAGGATGTTACTTTTAAATGTGTTAGGACGAAAAAAGGTCGGTTAATGTTGTAAAAATAGAGTATCCGCAAATAATGATTTCGTCTGAATGGCAGAGATCGTAAAACTTCCCGAGGGGAAAACAAAGACAACGATGATAACAATAGTCAGGGTACCGTGCAGATACATCACCGATTTTACTTTATTTTTTCTAAACATCGATTATTATCGATATTTGTAAGAAAGAAGTGGAGTTTAGCTTGTCGCAAGGAACAAGGCAATTTTTCTGTAAGTGTAATACCGCGAAGGAGCTCGACTGTACATTCTAACAGGTACGAATCGTCGGGAAAATAAGCTTATTATCCAACCGACAAGAGGGCAATGCTTTTCGCAGGTATAGATGTATATGTCCGTTGCAATATAACATGAAAAGATTTTGAAAAGTGAGGTACCATTCGGTTAGTAGTAGTTACGTGGATTATGACACTCTCGGGAAGAATACCGAGATTGTCATAATGATAATAAGTCAGGTTTTTTTTAATTACCTGATGCATATTTGTCTTTGTAAAATAGTTGACTTGCTTGATTGTTATCTTGTGACAGCTTGAGACATGACAGCTAAATGCAATATCAAGTAAAAATGTATCATTCTAGTAAACAAGTGTAGCAAATCACACCTGCTCATTAGGTCAGAATCTGCCTACATCCGGTCACCCATACCGGCCATAAAGCCGCGCTCCCAGGCAACTAGCCCCCGCAACCACAATAAATCAATAAATCTTGCATTAATAACTACATACGTCTAAATCTATTTTTAAACATTTCAACATTCAGCTGCACACATTATGGCCCTTATTGCGAGCGAGATAAGCACTCCGTTAGGAAATTAATCAAGTGTTCAAAACGGCTCGGTAATACCGTATAATAAAAAAGTGAGAAAACCGGTAGCCAAAAAGGATTATCGATAAGTTTTTCTATGAAATAGCGCTGACGGCTAGGGTTGGCCATGGTATATCGATAGTTAGGAACTTTTTACCAAATCTTGCTTTTTTTCTTTATAAATAATCGTTATCAATGAATAAAACGTAGTTAAGAGATATATCACTTTAAAACATACGTGTGTAGACATTATGTCATAACATTAAATTTGTGGTGTTGTGTCACAAGTATTAGTCACACACTAGACTTACTTGTAAGGAGTTTAATACGTAATTGTACTTAATTACTTATTTTAAGCGTAACGCAATATAATCTAATAAAATGTTTAATATTAATGTAACATACAAATAACTAAAACGAGAACGATGGAACCGCATGGAACGATGGAACAATGGACCGCAGCCGAATTCATTTTCAGAAATTAAACTGCATGTGTTATAGTTTGTAATAATTAAGAAGCGCTCAACCATTTATTTACTGCCAATTTTAACGTGTGACTAATAATATATACTGAAGTAAAATGTTTGTATTAATGTCTAGACATTTGTCTAGACAAATCTGAATTTTATCGATACTCCAACGTTCTTTAACGTAGCAACCCTACTTAGACCTGACAAACACATTATAATATTAATTATTAATAATACAGGCATCATTAGCGCGCCGACAACGAGCGAGGCCTACAACTGCTTCTCAGTTTAATAACATTCCGTCTCTTTCGCACGTCGTATTCTCTAGCCTATGCAAGATAAAAGCTCGGAGTCTTTTGATAAAAGTAAAATTAAAATTCACCGCATAGAAACATGAAATCTATCTTTATAATCTTTTTGATTAACGAAGATATTATTTATATAATGAAAATGTTATGGATAACGGTAAGATTAAAACAGAGGAAGCTTTTTGAAAAAGATTCCGACATAGTTCTTGACTTATGACAGTAAACGGCAAACAAGTAAGTACCTCACAATAATGTCCACAAATACTCAATTTCCGCAACAATCAGAAAAGGTAAAATGTGGTGAGGGGGGGGAGAAAATAAGAAGGGAAATGAGAAGCGTATGACCCCAATAGCTGACTAATTTACTCATGCAATGCAGAAATATAAATTCCTCTACATCATGTCTGTACTTACTCTTACAGGGTTTTACACACTCTCTCGATATGACAAATGTAAACATTTTAAGCATATGGCGAGAAACAATGCCATATCCCATTTCTATCCCTACACCGTACAGTGTGCCACAAATGGCACATACCAAAAAACGGTAAATACTAAGTTTTGACGACATCTATTATAGTGTAGGTAGATGATATTTGATTTATTGAAGTGTCGAAATTAGATAAATCTGTTGTTTTCCAGTTGCGACTGTTAAAACATTTTTCCAATAAACAGAATGCCATTTGTTAGTATATGTAATTTTTTGAATCAAAAAAGAAAAATCGTGCACACACAAAAACATCGTTGTATGTGGACACTATAAAATAGCATTTTTAGGAGTGTTGTTAACTGTTAGTCCATTTAAACATTGATCCAAATTTTTAATTTATCACTATCTTTTATATAATATATTTAATTTTAACCGTATGTATAATGTAGGTAATTATCGCATTCTCGAATTATTATTTTCTCCAAAAATAAACATTTTTAAAACCCACCTAATCGTCTCCGATCACATCGACACATATCATTAAGAACGCTCTATTATTTTGGGAGTCGGCAGAGAAAAAAAAACGCGACAAAAACGCGTCGCCAGACAGCGTGGCACCACTCCCGTATCGTGTACCAAATTCTACAGAAATATTATTTTAAGTGACTTCTTTTCACTAAAACGAAACTTATGGTTTAAGAAATAAACGCTATAAAATACGCAAAGTTAAATTAGTCACACGTTATTTGTAGGTAACTAGTGCCAAGGCATTCACGATCTTATTTCAAGGTCTTAAAGAGGTAGTAAATTAGGTGTGAAAGTATCCCAATCTGTCAGAGAGGAGGAATGTTATTCAATGGTAATGGATCGCTGTAGGAAGGAAGTCGCAGGTACAAGCGTACGAACGGACAATGCGACCCGCGACGTTGTATGAGGTGTTTTTGTGGGTTACGATTTGTGTGCATTTTATTGCTTTATTGTGTAATTGATCTGATTATAAACTTGGCCGGTAGAATACTATTTAGAACTATTTTTTTTAATTACTTGTAAATAATTAATTGTTTATTCTAACACTTGTTAGCTAATATTCTCTGTTTTGGTTGGTACATGTCAGGACGCCTGCGTTGTAAAAATGATGACTAAATAGAAGACGGCAATCCCGGTTACGAAGCTGCGAGATACATAGATTTAGCCGTGATACCATTTCGCTCTTAAGATCTACATTAAAATTAAGTAACTCGTAAGAATTTTCAACAATCGACATTAGTGGATTTCGAAATACGTGTTTTAATATACCTTTTTAAAAAGTAAGGTCTGTTATCTGCATAAAAATAAGTTTAAGAAACGTAACTTATTGCTTAACTTTATACGTTTGCTTACTCTAGTAAAATAACGTTAAAGCAATAAAATGTATCGCACATCATATAACCCTCGAGTTACCTTATTAAATCGACTCATTTAAGTCTTTGAGTGACCAATAACGTCAAAAAAAAAGTCTAAACGAGACTTTTGAAGAAGTTAGTCAACGGACTGCATTCATTCATCCGAAAAGGTGGACCGATATCGAGAAAAAAAATCGTCTTTATCCTATTTATTAAGGCACATTTCCGGTTCACTGCTTTGTGTTAATAGTACGGACGTTCATTGTATTTAGGAAATAGTACGTTCAGGTAAAAAAAGTGACTCCAAAGTGACACGGATACGTATTGACTGCGATACTTTGCAATATCGTGCACAGCGGACAATGCTTGTTTGATATTGTGCGTCGGGAATTAATTCCTTCTTTCATAAGTTAAATTTGTGGCACTTATTTGTTATTACACTAACAATGGACAAATCGGATGTTGCAGTAATGTTAGGTACATTTAGTAATATTTCTTTTATTGTATGTTTTTGTGAGTTAATGTACTGCATAGATTATTTATTCAATTATTTACAATATTGCTACATTGGGGAAACGTCAAACTTGTATGGTCCCACTCGACTAAGTCGACAGCAAACATTCCTTTTCAAAAACAGTACCCTATCCAAAGCACGAGGTGAGAAGGATCTCTCAAATATTACAGGAGCTATCATTGGAGGTGAACTTACACCAACACATTTAAGGCATTTTAAGTAATAGTGATGTGAAAAAAATAATAAAGCAAAAGCTTGAACTAGCAATCCATACTAATCTTCGAGAACAGTAATAAATTCAACTATTGTCTTTCAACTCAATAATGCTTGTTTTCGGGTTACTCATCCCGATCATAATTTGCACCTAAAATATTAAATGAAACGGAAATATATACCTAAATTCACCGCCGTAGTCTAAAAACACGTGGCATTTCTGAATTTGGAGGATGCAAGTAACGGTGACAGGAAGGGATGTCATGACCCGCAGGCTGACTCGATGACGCGCGCGTCCTAACACAACACGCACAGACAGACAGACAGGTCGCCTTGTTTACCCAATCTAATGTACCACTTAATGGACCGATTTACGTTGTTTCTTTCGTGATGTTTTAATTTTTATGTGTTAAGTATTAAAGTCTTAATTATTTTAAAAACACTTAGGTGATAGTCATTTTTCAACAGTAATAAAATTGCAAATAAAGTTTGATGAATTTATAAATTAAATCTGAAATGGTACCTAAATATGTGTACATAATTGTAAACGTATCGTTTACTGGCTAAAATACAGTGATTTTTTTGTAGATTTTTTTATTATTGTGTACCGCCTCCTTTAGGTTTCGTGAAACGGAGTACCTCTAACTTTCGAAAGAAAGTTGATTTTGAGCAGGACAACATTCTACTAATCATCAAAGGCAATTCCCGGGTCCTCTAAGCCTAATCTCGATCCCATCGCATTATAGCATAACTAATGAGTTAGTGAAAAAACTATAAAAAGCTACATTGATATAAAAAAAAAGCTTTATATGGACACGTCAATAAACTCTGAGGCGTTACTTTTAACATTTAATACACCGACGGACAAAAGAACAGGGTACTTTTATTTCTATATTTTTAGGGTACCATAGAAAAGGCACGTTAACCAACTCCTACAGTAGCGCACAGTTTACAATATTTAAAAACTAAGTTCATTGTTTTTTTTTTGTTTCTTTTTAAATGAAATGACAATGTATGTAATTTTTTTTATTCAAATTTATCAATAAACGTTAATAACTTGTTACCGAGTCTTGACTCGGGTCGGGAAATTTCGTCGGGTTCCATACTCAAGAGTATATTAAGTTTAAATTTAAAATATTATCATTTACTATACAAATTTTAAGCCCAGATATATATAGAGAGAAATGACATATTATAGATATGTTGTTAGCGAAAATTGAAGATTCGAATATGTCCTAATTGGAACGTTTTGTCTTTGGTTGAAGAATGAATGATATCTGTAGTATAAAATATTATAGATGGAGACTAATAGTGATACCTATGTTTTACAAATACCTAGCTAAGGCAAATCCAGTGGTAATGGTGGTAAAAACTGATGACAGCAGTCGAAACCTTATCTACAAAATTACATTATGTAGTCGCCCACATTTCGGGATTATTGGAAATGTATGGATAAATCAGTACAAGGAATGAATATAGTTGCCTCACTGACTTTAGGCGAAATTATGGTCTACATAAGCGAATGTAAAAAGGTAGGGACGACTCCAAATCCTGACAAGTATCGTGGTAACACCTTTATTCGAGAGGGTTATATTTAGTGAAAATGACAAAGTAGTCTTGGTTAATGTGTACAGTTTAATACAAAGTGAAAGTATAATACTTTCACTTTGTATTAAACTGTGTGCTACAACTAGTGAGAGATATCAGAAGCGAATTATGATACGCTTCGTAATTTTATATATGTGTTTTTGTTTAATTGGATCTCAATGTAAGACAATCAACAATCAAAATAGAATTGTCTATTTACATATGAATTTGCAATGGCTCATCAATGAAAAGAAAAATTATATGAGGTTAGTATAATTGTACTTTTAATCGATACGGAACCCGTGCTGTGTCCCGCGAGTCACGGCCGAGTCAAGACCGGTAGCCGACAATGGCTGCTCATTTATCAGGCTTGGCTCAGCTCGGCTCCGTTCACTCGGCTCGGTTCAGTCGGCTTGCTCTCTTTGCCGCCGACGACCCGATACCTGGACCCTGTTCGTTAGCCCCGACTATCCCACTAAATTAATTATTCTTAAGGTTATTTCTTCTAATTTAATATTACAAGTACCGTCTGGGAAATTAGAGAAAATAATTTGTTCTTTTTACACGGTAATTAGACTTGTAATTATATACGCACACTCTTGCCTTGATAAATCTGTGACCAAAAAATTTGATAAATAAAAATAGTTAAAGATGGTATATCTACCTTTCTTCTGAAAGAAGAAGTCACATAACCTTTTCTCTTCTCTTTGCCTGTTAATGATTTTTGTGTTCAGTCACTTTTAGCGTGGTCAAGCAATAACCTCAGCATTGTAAATATAAAATAGTTTACGTCATAGTGTATTCTAAAGGTTATAAATGAATTACTTAATCTTAAGTTATGACCAACTTGATGATATATAAAAAATTAAGTACAACGAAGGCTCTAGCTTATTAAGAAAGATTTATTACATAACAGATTTAACATGATACCACCATTAAGTTATACAACTTATGTCACCGTCGCGACTCTAATATAACGCATGAGTGAGGAGACTCTTTAGCCATATCTGCTTTAGCCTATAAGCCTCTAAAATCTGTCAAAGTTACATCACATAAAGACAACCATTATTATAAGAAAAGAACATAAGCCCCTCATTGATACGTAAATACTAAACAAACATGCCTAGCCGCAGCATAGCGGGGGAAACAAATATTTTTATTGCATTAAAATGAGCCGTTACTTACCGCGACGAAATGACAATAAGTTCATAACGCGACGCCCGTGCCCAGGAATATTCTTCGCTACGTACTTAATATTTAGGGCAGAGTCACATGCTACAATAACAGCACACGCAACTATTGAGTGTCACGTCTACAATTAGACATAAGCCACTAGTGCTCATTATTAATTAAAAACCCTTTAGTAAGAAATTTAGATATAGTGTACGTCTAATTTGATAGTTGATTAAAACCTCTTCTATTAGTGTTTAACATCATTCCAATTTAAGAGCAAAAGCGGTCGGTGAAGCAATCCGATGTGAGATAAATATTTTACCAAGCAACAACCAGTCATATAGAAATTACGTAACAGCTCGATATAACAAAAGTCAAAGTCTAAAGACAACAGAGAACAATATTCTTTCATGTCGTCTTTATTTTTAGCCAAAGCTTCGACGACACTTTTACAGCTGCATATAAGCCAAGCTTCGGCCATCGCAGCCACCGTGAGCCGACGCGTAAACAAATATATTTATTTAATAAGTTTTTATTGTCATAATCTGGACATAATTTATGCTGATAAGCAGATCAGCGTCGCGCGATATATCGTCGGTTGATAGTCCACCGACACACGACTGGTGTTTTGTTGCCTGCTTGCCACAAAACCTTTCATTCACTTACACCCTGCTTTTTAATTTAAAAGTCAAGGACTTTACATAAACCAACAAAGTTACTGTTAAAATATACTATTGCAATAGTGTAATTTTCCTATATGTATTATAATATGTGAAAAAGAATTGCTAGCAAATAGTCTTCTATGAACAATTTAGCGTTTGTTTCTTTTAAAAAATTGCTAGCGTTATGTTTTACAGCTTTATTTTTAGAGCATAAGTTACAATGTTACCAATGCGAGGCTGAGAAGTGAAAAGTGAAAAGTATACTTGCTCAATAGTGTATATTAGTTTATTTAAGATACATACATACTTATTGAAATAACACCGGGAATAGGGAAGATATTACACGCAATCAATCAATCGACCTGACCTATATACAATAGATTGGATAGTGTCACAGAAAGATTGTTTGTTGTACTGACCATCGTATAAAATTCAAGAGATTAGACATAAATAAAAATAAATCTTATATTACAGAAATTAGTCTGAGTTTAGTTAACATAAGTTTAGAGCTTTGACAACTAAGCCATCATACTATAGTATCGTCATCTGATATTTAATAATATTAGCAGACTTCAATATAGAACGTCAAATAAACACGACAAATGTCCAGGATTCATTCCCGAAACTGTCATTCAGCACATCACGATGACGTCGATCTCATGGAATTTGTCAGAAATCATATTACGCCTATCAATATCGATTGTGTGGATTTTACATTATACAGAAACAAACGTCCGCATGCGGCAAGTTTAGATAAAATAGACCTTAAACCTATGAAATAGAGGGTATATAAATAGAAGTAATGTTTCGGTCGTCCCTCGGATATTGAATGTTTAGGGACAAATGGTGTGAAAAGTGGTTGGGATCTATTACAAATAATCGGATTACGTGCGTGCGGCTTGAATAGGATTAACGCCATAGTTCCCGCCAAATCGCAAATGCGCGCGAAACTGGAAACGGGCGGGCAGTTGTAACTAGCTCGCTCATGTTTTGTCGCTTTGGAAATGACTACGTTGTATTTCAATTCACAATTGGGATGGGATGATACAAATTTATTGGGACGAGTGTGATAGTGAATCAAATCGCCACAGCTGTTCTTATCCAGACCATATAAATGGTTGTTGTTAAGGTAATGCCATAAAACATATCGCTAATCATAAATATTTTAATAACGTTCGTTTTACTGTAGGTGCTACTTAAAAGTGTTCACTCCTGAATTCCATTAATGATCATGGCTCCACACTGGTAACAATGGTAAACATTAAATACTTACCGCTTATTTTTCACTCACTCAAGCAGGACTTCTCTTTATCACAAATAGTGTGTATTTGTGAATTTAAAAACTATAAATGAGTAGAAGCAACGAGCAAGTCACGTAAGGCAGTCAACAATAATCTTATTTCGCAGTCATTAAACGTATTTAGTTTTTTGCGAAGCGACGCCATCTGTCGACAATCATACAATGCTAAATGGCACGTGTGATTGTGTCGGAACATCTGTACCAAAGGTGCTAGCTGCGTTCAGTGGGCTGGAAGTAATTCATGTTAAACGGTTTGTTGACAAATTAGAAATATGCGTTATACGTGTAATATGTTCTTTGAATTATTTGACGATTTATACACCTTGCTTTAAGTTTAGAATGATTAATAACCACAAAGCAGTAACTCTCGGATACCTTCTATCGTAAATCAACCTCGAGTGATCCGATCTAGATGAGAACGCGTGGAAGAAAGACAAAGAAAATTTTTGTTAAGTGCTACCGAGAAATTGTTTGTAAATAATACATTTATAAATGGGCAATGCCATATTTTTAGTAGATATATAGTGAACTTGTAGAAGCAATTATCCTTTCCACATGCCTTTCCAAAGGTCCTCGGCCGGTCACAAGATTTACCGGCGCCGCGGCAATTAGCCCCCGGCCCAATCGCCACGGCATAATCGCTGTTTAAGGCCGGACCCTACGAGGGATGTTTTGTTTTCCCTCGCCAGAATGTCACTTAATTACAACAACTTATATCTTCATTTTAAAAATTATACATTCAAGAACAGAACACACAGAACGTGTACAGAATGAAATGAACGTTTACATTATTTTGTTGTAAAACAATCTTTTATTCGCTCAATAAATACGCTCATGCCAGGTCGTTGCTACTTTAACAAACGCTGTTGCAATTAACTCTTGCAAATCTGGCGATATAAAAAAATACAGATCACGTGGAAAAGCACTGTAAATTATCTTTTACGAAGATATCGAAGAGGAATATGCGGATGAAAGTTCTGAAAAAAACATTGCATACAATTTAAATTTTCAACAACCTGTCATTGGAGCTAAGATTCGCAGAGCTTTCATCGCGGCGGCTAAGGCGTTAGGTGGGCGCGACAGGTGCAAGGTGAGAAGGGGGGGGGGGGAGGAAAGTAATCAACAATTTAAAATTGGAGCTAATCCGACGCTCGGCGTAATCGCGCCGATCAGTCATCAAGTCGCGTCGCGCTGTGACCATGCGTCTTGTCATAAAAAGCGTCATTTATCTATTCTGATACTCGAACACAAGCATTACAATTTTGTACAAATTTAACATTTTACAATAGACGCCTAATTGCTTAATCAAATAGCTTTAAAAGAAAAAATAAACCGCTTTAGGAATTAAGAAGTCTGGTGAAATTTCTTTTTCACTCTGGACGGATTTAAACAATATTTTCAAACAACTAAGCAAAGATCGGATTGTTGACATTAGTCGTTAACAACTGTAACAATACAAAAGTTACATTCAAAGATAGGTTAAGGTAAGCTTTTACTTAGGTATATTAAAAGTTAATCATCTAGATTAAAAATTTGAAATTATCGTCTAATATCTAAGATTTTTCAATAGAGAACGCAAAATCTTCAGCATGAGTGTTGTCGTGGCTACCCTACTCGTCAGGAGTAGGAGGGATTCACACGAGTTGGAAAATTTTGATAACATAAAATGAGGCCATCCGTTTACAGCGGCCCCTGTTAACAAGGATTTGACACGCCGCTAAAGTCGGACAGAAAAATGCACGGACTTTTAACAAGTGACTGAACAATTCAAATTGTGAAGATAAATGGCCTTTTATTAATATTAATAATAATAGCTATTTACAACAAGGACATTAAAAAGCTAAACTATGCAGTCTTATGTATATATGTATATTGTTAAAACTGGGTAGACTGGTAGAGATAATACCGCAGCTTCAGATTGCTAGAAAAGCTAAACATAACATGTTCATTAACCTTTTTCTAAGGTATACTGGATTACGTCCCGATATCAAAGTTGCTGACAGAAAGTACCCTACTTTTGAATTAAAAAGATAAAATTCGTAAATTAATCCTTAAGATATTGTACGACGAAATGTTACAACGAATGTTGCACGTTGCTTAGTTAAAAAATAGTTTAGTTGCAATATTAATACCGTCGTGAGGGGTGGATAATATTTCTTTGTAATGTCAAAAATAAAAGATAAACGTATATATAAATATATATATATAAGTATATAGTTATTTGAACTTGAATCCAATAAAATAAAACCATGAGTTTCGTCTGATAACAGAGAAACGACATTTAAAGTTT